>JAFBJQ010003685.1:640065-642402 GCA_016785345.1 Trinectes maculatus
GTTAATCTGTTACGTTGTGCGTTTGCTGTGTCCCTGTGGCCTCCACTTTCAAATAGAAAATATGAGCACGTGTGTTTGTCAGCGTTTAAATTCATATAATGATTTACGACAACTTTCTTCTGATATTGATAACTGATTCATGTGGGTCAACTTTTATTTTAGTGACCAGTTTCCACCTGTTATTAAAAATACATTTGAATCAATTTATTTATTATTCATACTTTTGTTTTTTTTTGTTTTTTGGTTTTACGCCATAATTCCCAGATGAACCAGGCTACAATGAGGGAATTGCACACCGCGTCTGTCAAGACGAGACTCCAGTCTCAATGCCAGGAGACTAATTAAAGCCTGTGGACGATTGGAAGACAAAAGAAAGGAAGAAGACGGAAAAGGGAAACTGTTCCTTACCTGAGCAGATCAATTTCATCAGCATGAACCCCTGTTCGCAGTGTTTCCTACTGGCACATCTCAACGGGCAGGAAGCCAACTTCAACTGGTCTCGACCACACGGAGCCACTGGAGACAGGGACACAGACGGAGAGAGAGAGAGAGACGGGGGGAGAGAGAGACGGGGGGAGAGACGGGCAGATCAGATTGTGGGGAGCAGCGGGGGGAAGAAAACAAACAGCAGCAGGCAGGTAGATGGGGGGATGAGAGAAATGAATGAGAAGAGTGAGAGATGTTGTGTTTGAGACAAAGAGGGGGGGGGGGACTGATGTGAGAGTCACAACCTGGGGGGGAGCGGAGACTGATGTGAGAGTCACAACCTCCAAACCCGGCTGTTTCTAAAGCCCCAGGCTATATATGTGTGTGTGTGTCTGTGTGTGTGTGAGGCAGTCAAGTGGCTGCCCACGCCACCCTGTGCGTGAACATGTGTATGTATGTGTGTGTGTGTGTGTGTGTGTGTGTGTGTGTGTGTGTGTGTGTGTGTGTGTTCACAGCTCTTTCCAGTACATGGCCTCCAGGTTCAATTGTTCCAATCGATACCTGATCCACACACACAAAACGCACACATGCAATCGCATAAATATGTGTACACAAACACCACAACCTCGGCTTGTTGTTGTACGTTTTATAGCAACCTTCATATAATCCATGCACCATTTTAACGTGTAGATTCAAAACCTGGACCTGGACCGGGACCAGGACCAGGACCAGGTCCTCGCCGTACCCCATCACAGATACACATTTAACTGCACTTTTACTTCATTATCATTTTATTGTCACGTTGATGTTGGTTGTGAGATGGAGGCGAGGCGAGCGGTGTTCATTAGTGGTCTGTTAGGATGCACTGTTATTGGCCGTTGCCATGGATACTGTCCCGCACACTGTCAGAGAGGAGCACAGGCGTCCTGTGTTGTGTGGTCGTCCAGGTTCTGCTTCGTTTGTGGGATCAATGAAAAGTCTATGGAAAAAATATGTGTGTGTGTGTTTCCACAAAGGCCAACGAGACAAACAGTTAATCTTATATAAGTAACTACAGTCTTAGATTAAAAAATGTACATTAACATGCTTTCATCCTGAATTGTGTGTAATTGATGGAAAGCAACATTTTGTTCTTCTTGTTTCGTCTTGTTTCCGGGCAGGTTCATGTATTGCAGGAAAAATAAAAGCACTTCACTTGAATTTCACGTGATGCAGGAGAAGCTGCCTTTTTCAGAACAATGTCATTAATTTACACAGTCAATCTTCCTAAAGGCTGTTTTTTTTCTCCATGTGACTTAAAGAGGCGAAACTATTGAACTCTTGTTTTGAGACGGATGTGGAGACGAAAGACAAAAAGAAGACAAATATTAACAACACCATACAACAACTCATTCTAACAGAACGGCGTTATGCAGGAGTTTTATAAATAAAAGGTTAATGCGGAAAACAGAAAACGCACATTTACTCTGTTTGATGGTGAGTGGGCGTTTTTCAACCATTTTTATAGGCATGAATACAATGGAGATGGAAATGATGTCATTTCTCTGCAGACTTCCATTGCTTATAGCTGCCAACGGGAGGCCACTGCCAATTCCTCAAAATCATCTCTCTCTCTCCCTCTCTCTCTCTCTCTCTCTCTCTCCTCAGATAGATAGATAGAGAGAGAGAGAGAGAGAGAGAGAGAGAGAGAGAGAGAGAGAGAGAGTTTGGTTGGAGATGAAAGGCTCTTTAAAAGTCGAGAGAGAGAGAGAGAGAGAGAGAGAGAGAGAGAAAGTAAAGTCAATGCGAATTATATCACAATAACAGTAACTGGTCTCTGCACAGGAGAGCAAAGCATCATGGGAGATGGGAACATGTCCACATACAGGATAACGGCAACCACTGATTTGCTCCATCAGTTAGTAATGACAG
>JAFBJQ010003685.1:642530-655030 GCA_016785345.1 Trinectes maculatus
GGACAGATTACACACTGAAGCAGGCGGAGATGTGGAGACAGGAGGACAAGGCAGTGAGGGAATCAGGTCCTGCCTGTAGCCACAACAGCACTCCATCATTTCCTCATCTCTGTCTCTACTATCCCCCCCCTCTCTCTCTCCCTCTCTCTCTCTTTGTCTCCCTCTCTCCCTCCTCTCATCCATCTCCTCCCAGCTCTCTCTGACAGTCTATTTGGCCCACACAGCCCTGTCATCCATTCAACCTGTCAGTCCTGGCAACGGCACCAATCTCACGCCGACTCCTGTTTTGTAGCCGGGCAGGCAGGACCCGGCGGTCACGCGGTCACGCGGTCACGCCGCCGGTGCCACCACCGAAAGCCGAGAAGGTCACACAGGCTCAGTGCCCGTGGACCCGAGAGTTCATCCCCTCACTTCATTTCCCACTCTCACTGTATTCACAAAACTTTAGTTTTACTCAGTGTGATGAACGTGGGAACGTGACTTAACAATGCTGACGCCTGTTGTCATGGTAACCGAACGTGTTTATTTCCACACTCAGTAACTCGCAAGTGAAAAAGTTTAACACAAAAAAATGTGACATTTTCAGTCTCACTAAACTGACAATAACAAACAGAACAAATGAAAAAAGATGAAGAACGAGTTGTGACGATGACTTTGACTTTGAGCCACATCGCTGTCACGCACATCTCTGAGGTTAAAGTCAGCTACAGTTTGGAATGCCACACCCAGTAGCCAATCACAGTTTGTGTGTATTTGTCAAAGGGCTCTTTGAAGCGTTGACCTTCATGGCTGACTGCGGAGGGAAGGCCATTCAGATAACCTGTGGACGGCTGTGATTCCTCCGGGGGGCCCCTGAGCTCCCTGTCCACGCTGTCCGCACAATGTGAAGCCTTTAGATCAGACTGTCACTGATAAAGTCACACGTCTCCAACCCGGATAAATGGCTTTTAGCACACGGACACAGATTACCAACGCATCACAGGGACTACGCTCTATACAGCTGCTATGACATCAGCGGCGCCGGTTTGGATTTCCCCTCCTCTATAGGCACAGATGGATTTTATCCAATGGAACGCATGAATGTAAATCTGAGCGATCAAGGACACTGTTACTGTTACTGTGTTGTTGTACATCGCCTGTTACTCCACAGCTGAAACAAGGGAGTTCATGTGTGTGGGAGGAAAAGAGAGAGAGAGGAGAGAGAGAGAGAGGAGAGAGAGGAGAGAGAGAGAGAGAGAGTCCATCAAAAAAAAAAATCACTGTAAGACGCCCACAACTGTCCTATAGGAACCAATGTGGTGCCCAGAGTAAATTTACTCTTATAAACAAACATAACTAAGACTATAGGCAGTGTGTGTATACTGTACTGTATATAACACTCAGTAACAAGTGTGTTTTTGTTTTGGTGTTGAGTTGTACTGTAATAAATCATAACCATCACTGTTATCAGATTATCATCCTGACGCGTTTGTCGTTATTCTTTAGTGTATGAAGTATGAAAAGTGCGTTGTATATTTACCGAGGCTGCTTGCAGTTATTGATACATTGAAATCTACAACATAACAAATAACTATTATCCACATTTAGTGGATGACACAAAGGCGGTTTACTGAAAGTGAGTGGCACGAAATTTAAATACTTAAGTGCACATACATCAATGAATGTACTTAAAGACATGTGACCAGTGACATACATATACTGTGTACCACTATATACTAAAAATACTAAAAACTATACAATATCCCATAGTTATATGTAGGAGGTAAACGATACCATAAAGATAATGTCACTTTACACTGGGTTACAATACAACAACTGCAACTGTACATCTGAGTAGTACACACATATCTACATGTAGTTTCAGGAGAGAGAGAGAGAGACCTGGGATGGAGAGACAGAGAGAGGTGTGGTGGGGGGAGGAGGGGGGAAGCAACATTAGCTTCTTACCTGCAAATGTGTATCAATATGTTTCCAGGACTCATCACCATCATCTTCTTAGCGTCGCTTCACATCACTGATCAACAGCAGCAACAACATCCCAGACTGAGTCCGGAGGTCCTCCCCCTCCTCTCTCTCCCCCTCCTCTCTCTCCCCCTCCTCTCTCTCCCCCTCCTCTCTCTCTCTCTCTCTCTCTCGGGACTTGGCCCACCTCCTCAGAATAGCGCTTCGTTCAGCTGCCGGTGATACCGGAGATTCAGCGGCTGATGATCAGCAGCGGCTGAAGCTCTCAGATAATCAGAGCGGTTCTCGCGCTCACAGCCTCAGGACCAGCATCCTCATCATCACCGTCCGCATCCAACTCCGCCAGCTCTGCTCCCCTGCTCCCGCTGCGATCACTCTGTCTGTCCCTGACAGCATCATCAGCGACAACGCTCAGCTGCTCCTCATCCTCCTCAGCATCCTCCTCAGCATCCTCCTCAGCATCCTCCTCAGCATCCTCCTCAGCATCCTCCTCTCGCTGCGTCCCAGGCTGTGTGATCAGCTCCGCAGCCCGGTAAGTGTGTCACGACCGGGAGGAGAGACGCATCATCCAGCATATTCCCATATGGAGGGAGAGCCAGTCAGTGGATATCCACAAGCTGTGTGGCCCCATTAAATGAGTAATAATAATAATAATCATCATCATCATCATCATAACAACAACAACAACAACAACAACAACAACAACAACAATAGCAATAATCACAACAACAACAATAATAATAATAATAGCAATAACCACCACTACCACAACAACAACAACAACAACAACAACAACGACAATAATAATAATAATAATAATAATAATAATAGCAATAACCACAACAACAACAATAATAATAATAATAATAGCAATAACCACAACAACAACAACAACAACAACAACAACAACAATAATAATAATAATAATAATACGATATGATTTGATGTTCTTTAAACACGTGTCCCATTTAAAGGTATCTGGGCAAAAAGTATGTGGACGGACCCCTAATTAACCAGTTTCTGTCTTAGTTGTTTATGTTTTTAAGTTAACATTTTGACATGAGCTATATTTATTTCTGCATTTAACGTTTGAAATAATATATATGAAATAATAAACAGTCAAACAAAATATTTAGTTCAGGGTGCATGTCACACTTTGAACCACAGTGTGGCGACAGAGCTCTGTTCTTGAGGTTGTGCTGTGTTCGACCTTTGTTCACTCATTATATCATCCTCTCATCTTTCTTGTACATAAACATGCTGATTGGATGAAATGACACTGAAATAGACCAGATCGTTTGTTTTTAACGTGTGAACGTGCAACATTTGACATTTTACTACTGGTTGTTTTTTTCAGTTTCATTCAAACACATTGATATTTTTTTCCTACATATAAAACAGAATCGATTTCAAAATCACGCAGACACATTTTCAGGTTGATGATTTGTATTCCTGCTCCACGTGAGTGAGTGAGTGTAAAAACTTTATCTTTGCTTCACTGTGACATCAGTTGAAATCAATAAACCTTCAGCTGGATATGGATTCAACGCTCTTCCTTTGCTGCACAATGCAAACAGTCAGAATGAGAGGATGGGAACGGGGGGAGGGGAGGGGAGGTGAGGGGATATCCTCCTTTTCCTCCTCCTCACATTGTTGCACTGCTCACAGGCAGGACGCTGGTCCAACAGTTGCCCTGGCCGTCATTGTTGAAATCCTCCTTTGTATCACAGTGGTTTTCCTTCCATGGATAATTTGGTGTCTTTGCACAAATCCGAGCTGATTAGTTTCCGGAACATTCCGAACTCGTTCCCCCCTCAGGGACCAGGGAACCACATCGTGTCTGGTTCCCTGTTTACATTCCCCTGGGTCCCGTGCCAGCGTCCCCGCCTTTCACCCTGGTTGTTTTGAACTCTTTCATGTTTATTTGTCACTGTGTCTGATGCAGGTCTGATTCTTTTGTGATGGTTGACTGCAGTGGCTTTCAGGAGCCGGAGAGCGAGGAACAGGCCTGGTTCCAGAGGGGGGGGGGGGGGGGGGGGGGGGGGGGAGGGAAGAGGGGGGGGGGGGGGGGGGGGGGGGGGGGGGGGGGGGTTGGAGAGAATGGAACACCTAAATCTGACAACGCCACATTTTACATCCTCGGCCAGAAAGCTTTAGCTTTATCTCTGCTTCAGACAAAGACACAAGCTCATCTGCTTTGACACACCAACAGGGGCCGTGAAACAAAACGCACACAGAGACACAATTCCTGATCCAGACTGTGTGTGTGTCTGCCCCGTGTGTTTAGTCTGGAAACGCCTGTGTTGCACAGCAGTGAAACGTTTACAGAGACAACCAGGAGGCAACCTCCTGCAATAACAATAGAGACTGTGTGCAGATGTGTGCAGATGTGTGCAGATGTTTTAGAAACGACATGACTTTTGTCTCTGACAATGGAAGACATTCCTCATCTGGAAGTGAATGGAGACAAACGTTTTATTCCACTGTATTTTTTAAAACACACTGGTATTTAGCCTAATTTCTCCTAAATATTCCAACATTTCCAGGGATCAATTATTTGGCAGTTGTCCGTAATTAATCCTAAAAGTGTTCCGATGTTTGTATTTATAGAAAAGGACCATTAAACACCATTTATGTTCTACAGTCTTTGTCGTACCATTTTCTCTTTGTGGTTTCTTTCATTTTTATGCGGTCGGCCATTGCTCAGGTGCATTTAGCATTGCTAATGAACCACTAGACGATCCGTGATGGTCTCCAACGTAAACGCCGCACGATTTGACATTTCTTTCTTCGCGTTTCGATAACGGCTGTGCGTTACTGCCCTCCAGGGTTATTTTGGTAGAAGTGCATCTTTTAAACTGCCAAAAGGTTTATGTTCCTTTGTGCGACGATAATGACAACACATAAGAGTATGAATTAATTACTATTGCAATAAAAACCTAGTTAAATCAGTGTTGTATTGACAAAGTCGGGGTGAGTTGTGTTTGGATTATATGATGCTGCCAAAGGCACATTCCTGCAGAAACTCCCGTTCACACCAGCTAATGAGGCAGCAAATAAGAATACTGATGGGAAAAAAAGAACCCCCCCTGCCCCCCCATAAAAAACAGCACATATCAGAAACTTTTGCATACATTTGTGCGCCAGACAGAAAATGTCTGTTGCCGCATTGCAAACATCGAGCTGTGTTTCCTTTGTGCTGTTTCGTCATGCTAACGGCTCGTGACGGGACGTAGCGAGTGCGGTCTAAGTGGATTACATGCTGCAGTCATGTAAACAGCTCCCCGTATCAGCGCCTGCTACATGCAAACACACGCTGCAGTGTTCACACTGGCTTTGATCAGGCTTCAAAGGACGATGCATTCACAGACCCCGTGTCATTGTGTTGGTTTAGTAGTCTGGTTTTGGTGTTTGACCGTAACACAATGTTCACCATATGAAGACCAACGCTAAGCTGTGAGATGGAGGTTTGACACCCAGCTCCTCTCATCCTCCGACCATGATCTTCTCCCCCTTTTTGCTCTCCGTCCATCCAACAAGACGTCTGTCTGTCCTGTCTTCCAGCGTCCCACACAAACTGCAAACACAGCTGGTCCACTTCCACTTCCACACGCACAGCGTTTCAGTGTTCCCGTTCCTGAAAGAGGAGCACATGTGCTCGGTCACGGCTGAAGGAAAAGTGACCTTTGACCTGCCCGCCAGAGGTCTCAACCCAACAGGAAACACACGCTCAAATTCACCTGTCCTGCAGACATTACTTGAAGTAAATGTAAATGACTGTGACCACTCCACTCCCCTCCTATATATTATCCCACATATATATTATATATTATTATTATTATATTAATTATGTATTATTATTATATGATTATATTATTATTATTATTATTATTATTATTATTATTATTATTATTATTATTATTATTATTGTTATTATTATTATTATTATTATTATGTTATCCTATATATTATTATTATTATAATTATATATTAATATACACAGTTAACTGTAATTTGCAGATGTTTGTTTTGATCACACACACACACACACACAACACATATAACTCTGGTTTTATTTATTTATTTTAAATAAATTGAAGTCAATAAGAATAAATAAATGCTGTCCACTCTTTGTAACACAGGTAAAGGAAGGCAGATAATGTTACACTCTGAATCTGTCACAGTCAAAGAAGCAGCATAGGACAGCTCCTGATTCTAATTTGGAGCAGATCCGATTCATAATGGGCTGTTTGGACTTTCAGGGTTTTTTTTTTTTTTCCGGACCTGCAGGAACTGGAGCTTCCTGAGCCTGAAGGTGTTTAGACACCTGGTGCTTGGTTTGAAGCATCATTTGCCAACCATATCAACCATATCAAAATCACAGTGGCCTGCGTGAGAGCGTGTGGCGTCAACCAGAGAGGTGCTGGAAGAATTCACTGACCTCACTGGCATCTCTCTCTCTCTCTCTCTCTCTTGACCGTAACACAATGTTCACCATATGAAGACCAGCGTTAAGCTATGAGATGGAGGTTTGACACCCAGCTCCTCTCATCCTCCGACCATGATCTTCTCCCCCTTTTTTGCTCTCCATCCATCCAACAAGACGTCTGTCTGTCCTGTCTTCCAGCGTCCCACACAAACTGCAAACACAGCTGGTCCACTTCCACTTCCACACGCACAGCGTTTCAGTGTTCCCGTTCCTGACAGAGGAGCACATCTGCTCAGTCACGGCTGAAGGAAAAGTGACCTTTGACCTGCCCACCAGAGGTCTCAACCCAACAGGAAACACACGCTCAAATTCACCTGTCCTGCAGACATTACTTGAAGTAAATGTAAATGACTGTGACCACTCCACTCCCCTCCTATATATTATCCCACATATATATTATATATTATTATTATTATATTAATTATGTATTATTATTATACGATTATATTATTATTATTATTATTATTATTATTATTATTATTATTATTATTATTATTATTATTGTTATTATTATTATTATTATTATTATGTTATCCTATATATTATTATTATTATAATTATATATTAATATACACAGTTAACTGTAATTTGCAGATGTTTGTTTTGATCACAAACACACACACACACACACACACACACACACACACACACAACACATATAACTCTGGTTTTATTTATTTATTTTAAATAAATTGAAGTCAATAAGAATAAATAAATGCTGGAAATAAACGTACCGGCTGTCCACTCTTTGTAACACAGGTAAAAGAAGGCAGATAATGTTACACTCTGAATCTGTCACATTCAAAGAAGCAGCATAGGAAGGCTCCTGATTCTAATTTGGAGCAGATCCGATTCATAATGGGCTGTTTGGACTTTCAGGGTTGTTTTTTTTTTCAGGACCTGCAGGAACTGGAGCTTCCTGAGCCTGAAGGTGTTTAGACACCTGGTGCTTGGTTTGAAGCATCATTTGCCAACCATATCAACCATATCCAAATCACAGTCGCCTGCGTGAGAGCGTGTGGCGTCAACCAGAGAGGTGCTGGAAGAATTCACTGACCTCACTGGCATCTCTCTCTCTCTCTCTCTCTCCCCTGTGATCTTGTTCACTCGCTCATGTCTCTCATATGGACATGATCACATATATGGGGGTGTGACCTCTGCGTCCTCCGGCCTCTAACAATAATAAAACCGCCAAGAGCCTGTGGTGGATTTTCACTCGGTTTGAAAAAAAGAGGAAAAACATAGGATATCACATCTGATCACATGTCAAAGATCAAGGTGGTGGAGATCTGAGCTTCGCCCGCGCCGCTGCACAATGTGTGTGTGATTGACACGTTGGATCGTTTTACTCCGACTGGGAGCAGAGCTGATCTTCACCACATGGAATCTGATCTATGAAAAACACAGACTTTACGAAAACAGGCAGGTAATATATACTTTCTTTGTTTTCTTTTTTTTGGATCAGTGTCAACACTCAGATGTTACATTTGTAGTTATTTCAGTGAAAATCTGCTACAAATCATCAAGCGTCTCCTTTTTATAGGCCTGAGGGATGATTTTGTCATCGCGGGCAGATGATGTCATCGTACCTCAACCAACCTGAACGCCCCCAAATGGACTGATGGACATATATGTTTTTGTAAAAATAAGGTTATAAGCATAAATAAGCCCCACTTAGCTTGGAAAAAAGAAAAAAAAAACTTTATGTCTATACTGGTCTTGTATATGTATGGAATTAGAACCTCATAAAATAAAGTCAAATCAATAGAAGACAACCCTTTCTGTAGCTGGCATCGTTTACGTGCGGCTGAACTTCATTATACCAATCACAAGACAATAAAACATACTCGAATGTTTATTTTTGTTTCTACTTACAAAAATGTCAGGTAATAAAAAGTAGTTGTTATACACCATAAAAACAATATAAAAAACACTGTGTTCACCATCCAAAAAAATGAATTACAGTATATTTCTGAAAGAATAAAGGCACATGTTCCTCCCTTGAAGATCCTTAATGTATTTTACACAAGAAAAAAAGAATAAAAATCTACTGTGTGCAGTTGCTGTTTTAACTGGCTGGACACTTTTCTTTGTGAGTATGTACATGGGTACACACAGATACACAAACGCACACACACATATAAAAAAATGACAATCACATAATCACCCAGACGGCCATTTCTGCATCACACACTCTGTCGTTTGTAGAAAATGATCTTTTGTTTTTAATAGTTACAGCAACGAAAAAGACAAAATAAACGAGTTTAACATTTTCTGAATACGATAACAATAAATGAGGCAAAAAAAAAATTAACCAGGTGAGGCCAAGTCACTATTAGGCACAATTATTATAAATATAAAAGTCAGAGTATATACACATATATATATATATATATATATATATATATATATATATATATGCTCCCTTAAAACACGTGGGATGATAAACATATGAAAGTACTTGCAGACTGTTTTTAACTCGTATGTTATTTGATGGGTTTTGTTCATGTGTTTACATGAAGGAGAAAAAGATTGTTTCTCCTTCCATCTGCAACCTGAGAGATTTTTTTTCTTTTATTTTTCCTGTGTGATTCACAATTTTATATATCAGGTAAATATTTTCACACAGCAACTGGTGGGAAAGAAATCGAAAGGATTTAAAATATGGCACTTGGCATTAAAAAAAAAAGGGTGTATGGTGACTTATCATAGATTTGGGATCAGAACACAACAATGTTTTAAGTTTTTACGGTTTTGAATTCAAGAAAGTGGCAAAAACATCAAAGACGTGACAGAAACGTCTGATGGCTCAGGAACAAAAGACGAGTGACGAACATTGCAGAACCACCACTGCATTTCAGATATTACGGTCCAGTAATTGCGCATACAGAATAAGTAAAGTTAAAAAAAAAAAGTTGGCAAATGATCCATCTGTCTCATCTGTAAGTCCACCCGACACCTATTGCTGTTTGGAGAGAAGATAATGGATCATCCTTTTCTGCTACAACAAAGCTTTTTTTGTTCACTAACAGCGTTCTAACCATGCTGTAATTACAATACAAAAAAATAAAAAAAACAACAACTTCGATAATAAGGAAAAAGACACACATCTACAATTACAGGCCTGAAAAGCATTTTCACCACTGTGCATTCAAGCAGAATGTTACATTAAGATGAGTTTGGTTTGTTGTGTGTCTTCCAAAAACAACGGCTTGTCACTGGATTCTAATTGTTTTCCAAGCAACTAACAGTTATTTGAACATTATAAGAATAAGAATAAGAATAATGGTCTTTTATGATTTAGTATCAGCGTTTCATGACCGACATGACTCTGGCTCTTTAGTGTTTGCAGCTCAGCTGGAAAACTCATCACTGCTCTGCATTGTTCTCTCTCTCTTCATCTCTCTCCGCCTCATCCCTCCTTTCTCCTTCCTCGGCTACTGTTTTCTTCTCCGAGGGCCGAGGCTGTTTCCCAGCCTGCCCCGGGCTCACAGGAAGTGAGCACAATGTGGTTGCCTCGCGAAAGAGATAACGCACACAGGAAGGGGCGGGATCAACCCGCAGATGGACAGGAAGCTGAGTCCGGCGTTTGGTTTTGGCTGATTAAAGGACGGCGACGGGACGGGAGGAGAGCGTGAGGGAGATTTGGTGAGGAGAATAGGAGAAAGGCAGAAAGACAGAGTGGGGCTGAGTATATATATATATATATATATATATATGTGTGTGTGTGTGTGTGTGTGTGTGTGTTTATATATATTTTGTGTGTGTGAACCCCCCAACAGGGAAACACAGAGAGAGCTTCCAGCTATTGTGTCCACGTTTATCAGATGGCATACCAAAGAGACCAGGGGCCAAACAAAACACTATCAACACCAGAATAAATAAACCAAATGTAATGGCACTGAACGGAAGGAAAGCAACTGTCAATGAAGACATGTGGCCATTTGACGGTGTTTTCAGAAAGACCTAATGTTCCACCATTATTACCTCAACAAGCAGCTAATCACGTTTTACAAAGAGCAACCTTCCAATGTTGATTGAGGAAAAACACCAATCTAAGTCTTTGTTGTTATTTTCGTGCCAACAACCGCCCAACAGAGTAAAAGGGTCCAAGCTAAGTTCACCAGTCCACTGCTTTGTGTTCCAGAACCAGACTGAACATTTCCCATGACACGGAGAAATGGTCCGAGGCTTTACGTCCTGACAGAAGCCAAAAGGGATGAGAGGTTAAAGTTATTCAAGCCATCGCAGCTGCCCGACTCGCTGCTTTTGCCACTCGGTGTTTCCTGAGTTGTCTGAATGACTTTTGTTCTACTATGCCTCTGAGAATACGGCTTTCATCTCAACAATAACTGTGATGATGGGTTCTGTCAAATAAAAGAAAAAAAAAAGCCCAGGAACAGGCTGTAATTCTGTCTGAGCAGTCGTCCTGTCATTTCCTCTCTCTCTCTCTCTCTCTCTCTCTCTGTCTCTCTCTCTCTCTGTCTGTCTGTCTGTCTGTGTGTTGTTCTCCTCGCCGAGCAGAAAATGATTGTGAAAATGGTGATGATGACTCACTTAGAAAACGACTCCTCATTCATTTCAGATGGTTGAGTTCACAAAATACATGAAAAGAAAAATGAGATATTTTTTTCTCCACTAAAAAAAATGTAACAATGCTGAAAAGTAGGGACTTTTGAAACATGTAATCTTAACTTTTTCTTCAAGCTGTTTACAACTTTTTTTTCCGATGAATTTTCTTTTAGTTTTTTTTTTTGCATAAGCGTAAACTACAAAAGTGGAGTCTTGGTGCGATCAAACACATGCACCGCAAACAATAAAAAAGAATCTCAAGTGGTGATATTTACAAATCAAACGCTCAACATCAGATGAAAAATAAAATCGCCTTGTTCTCACCATGGCGCTGTCCTCTTTTTCAAATATTAAAAATACTTCAAAGTTCAGAGAGATTACAGGCAAATAGAACAAAAAAAACATGACAATAAGTTGCTTTGACCAGCACCATTTTGCATCCCCAGCACGACAGAAATCCTAAAGTGTTCCAAAAGAAAATATAAGGGATGCAAAATGGCACAGTGCGAAAGAGATTTACTGTAAAAACATAAATAAACAGAATGACACTGTTATCCAACAGCGGCCGGACTAACCTGTCAATCATCCACAATCAGCTGTGATTGGCTGTGACGGAGTAAAACGCGCCCCTGTGGCGAGGATCTTATACTGTCGCCGTCAATACATCATCTTGAAAATCTGTCTTTTTTTATCTTGACTGTTACTTTCTTCACAACCAAAGCTCCTTGCATGAAAGTGTGGGTCTGTGTGTATGTGTGACTGTGTTTCCTGCATTAAGGATGCAGTGTGTGTTTTTTTATGGCCATTCTGCATGTGTGTGTGTGTGTGTGTTTTGGCATCACGTTTGCTCATTAGCAGATGTTTTCCATCAGTACTGATGGTAATAGTCGGGTCCGTCCACTCCGTACAGCTCAGCCAGGGTCCTGAACCTCGGGCCCCAGTCGTTCAGGAAGTCATAATCCAAGTTTGAAGCTGTGGAGGAACTCTCCAGAGAGCTGAGGCTCCCGGCTAACGACTCAGGCCCCTCGTAGCCGTAGATGTGGAGGGTGTCGTACGGGAAGCCGTCTCTGTCGTGGTCCGCCTCGTCTTTTTTCACCTCGATCATTGCAGCCATGTCGCCCTTACACGCAGTGGGATGAGATGGTTTCTGCACCATGGCGTAGAGTGAGGGGTGGGGGTGGGGGTGGCGGTCCGGGTGGCGGAGTAAGGAACCATCATGGCACACCGAGGAGAGAATCGAGACGTCGTAGCTAGAAGAGAAAAAAAATGTTGTATATGAATTCAAAGCGGGCTGACGGCGTACGGTGCAGCTATGAGCGTTAGCATATAGGATTATGAACGGTTCTGATACTGGTTAAATATAGATGGATTAGATTCAGATGAGATGAAATTTTAATGATTCCTGTCTTCTGAGTAAACTGGGTCAGTAAATGAAGAAAACACCACCCGATCAGAAATATTCATGGAGACTATTTAA
>JAFBJQ010003685.1:660030-672530 GCA_016785345.1 Trinectes maculatus
TAAAAATACAGCGTGTGGTTTGGAAGCTGCAGGTGAACAAAGAGACCCAGTAATGTGATTTTCCTGCTGACTCTCTCCTCCCCGCGTGGGTCGACCAGGTGTTTTGGCAACGCGCTAAATCTCTAAAAACCCACGTTAATGTGCTCCACTCCCATCCCTCAGTGAAATCCAGAGGAGCTGCTCAGCGAATAACAAGAACACTCTGTCTCCTCTGGCTTCTCCAGCTCCCTCCCTGTGTGCACATTACCGCTGTTCCAGAAAACACATGGTTCCAATTCTTCATGTGAGCATCGACTGTCTGAAGGCAACAAGTTTATTAAACCCGCGCAATTTGTGAGCATGTGTGTGTGTGTGTGTGTGTGTGTATGTGTGTGTGTGTGTGCGACTTACCACTTGGCTCCTCCTGTGCCTTAACTTGAAACATGTGTGTGGCCTCGAGCTCCCGGTCCAACATCCTCAGGGTGGACAGCTGACCCGTGAAGGGGTTGATACCGATAGGACAGTCTTTGTCCAAGATGGAGTACCTAACCGAGAGAGCAAGAGATAACAATAACAACAACAACAACAACAACAACAATAATAATAATAATAACAATAATGATAATGATAATGATAATGATAATGATAATGATAATGATAATGATAATAATAATTGAATGATTCGAGAGAGTCAGGGCAGCTTTGTACCGTATGGTCTTTTTGTCTGTGTCAGGATCCCTGGCTGTGACCACGCCAATGTTGTTGACGATCCTCTCTTCCATGACAGTGAAGGTGTAGATGGGCTGCGAGAAGACTGGAGGCTCGTCTACGTCCAACACCTTGATGTTTACCTGTCACGTTGAAATCGTCATATTAACAACGACACACCTGCATGTGATGGTAAAGTGTTTTCCTACATGAATGAAATCCAGACTCGGTGGTGATGTCATGAGTGAATACCTGAGCCGTGGTGACGGCCTTGTTTGCGTTGTCAGCAGGAAAACGCAGGTTTCTCAGGTTTTCGCGGACTTGGACGGTGAATGTGTAGCTGCTCGTCGTTTCGTAGTCCAGAGGCTGGTGGAAGAGGGTGAAGAGATCCACAGTGTTTTGGAGGGTGAATAGACAGAGCACTATGTGACTCCTCCAAACTATTGTTAAGGAAATTATTTATCAAAAGAGTAAAGACAACTGTTTCAATAACCCAGAAAGAATCGATTCTATCTTTGTATGATTTATTTCAAAGGCATACAGCATTTGAAAGACCCAGAGCACCAAGCCACCCAGCGAACTGAGCACCAGTGAACTGAGTAATTCAACAAAGGACACAACAGTCTTTTATAGCCCCCTGCGCAGGTCTGCAAGAAATCTCCTCATGACCTTATCCTGGAATGTTCACCTCCTAGGTGTTTGGTTTTGGGATGTCCTTATCTTTATTGTCTAGCAGTAAAGTTGGTAAAGTTATAGCGGTCGGATTATAGCAGTCAAGTTATAGCAGTCAAGTTAACAGGAACCAGCCTTTCCTGTCATCCTCCTACATGGCTCAACACATTACAGATACATTTTCCATCACACTATGCACATGTTTATGTGCTTACCTACGCTCATTAACATGCACATCATATCTGTACTGTCCAGATCTGATCCAGCTGCAAACACGCAACACCCCGACGTCCTACACTCCTCTGTTCTCTCAAAGCACCGCGGCACATTCACTTTATCGCTTTGCCTTATAAACCAAACATATCTGAGACCGGGTTTATTATATCTGACATTTTGTTCTCCATTGTTTGAATAACTCTTCCTCGTCTTGGCCCTCTTTCCTTGCGTTCGGATTGGGAACACATTGCATTTGCACTTTCTTTCTCAGGTGCTGAGATCGGTGCCGTCGGATCATCCTGAGTGCATTCACACCCTTCCTGTGTTCGTTCAGGACAGCTGTTGACGGCGGGTGTAAAAACGCTCTAAATGTCACAGCTCTGCTAAAACAACCTGCTAACACTCGCAGGAGACGCGGTGCAATGTCTGTTCTTTCCGTCGCGTTATATACTATATGTGTATACTACAGAATGGGAATGCTACATTCCTTCTTGTAGCATGTGCACAAATTGAGACTTTCATAGTGTTCACGTCGACAAATATGTGACAACAACCACTGCTTACTGTCATATTCCTGCAGGGATTATCATCTTCAGTCAAACTCGTGGACCCCCTTTATCTGTGAATGGGACACCACCAGGTAGACAGGAATATTCTGTTAACTGGATTATTCACGGCGACTAACGCGGATACTCAGTCGCAGGGAATCAAAGGCATGTGTAAACAGCTTAACGAGAATAAAACCGTCACCCCAGTGTGGCCGATAGCCGGCTTACTCCCGGCAAGTAAACACAGAAAGATGAGCTGAGGGCCCGGTTGAGCAGACGGAAGATTGTGGCGAGGTTCGATTCCAGGCCAGCATGTGTGCGAACCATTACAGAGCTCATTTCATTAGAATACCAATCCAGCTCTCTGATGTCGTAAATACTTTATGTGCAAGGGACGGACCAGGATGAATAAACAAGTCCTGCAAGTATGACAAACTTTCCCAACCAGGAAGCACAAGCTATGAAGTTTGAATTTGAAAAAAAAAAAAAAAAAAAAAAACAGCCATTGAGATCCTGTATCCTGTCAACCTCACGGGGTAATTCTCCAATTAGCAGTGGATTCTGCCAGGACTGGAGCGTAACTCAGCTACTAAAATATAGACGCTGGAATAGAAATAGAAATACACACATTCGCATTTGGAGAACTGTGAGAGTATAAAAAAAGAAACTGTGAGAGGATTAAAAAAAAGAAAACGCTGGGAACCACTGCTCTGTCACTAATGCAGCCAGCTAATATAGCAAATTTACCAAAGGTAAAAACAAATGAACGAGTATTTAAGAAAATGCCTTGAAAAGACAAGGCTACAGGTAGTTTACAGATCGGCAGGAAATAACAGCCTTCAACCTGATGGCCTCCACTGATACATCCACTGTTTCTTTGCAACGTGACACACCTACCTGTTTGAGCACAAGGTTGCCGTCTTTGTTCGCATTGAGCTCGACATGAAACATCTTGCTGTGTTCGCTGGGAATACTGAAGATGGGCTCCTTGTTTTGGATCTGATCGCTGTCCTCCAACACCAGGGTGCCAATCTTCTCGTTCAGCTTGTGGTCCTCTGGGACGAGGACTTCATAATTCGCTGGGAACGAAAATCACACATCACGTTTAATGCTTGATAAAAAACTATTTTTTAAAAAACTTTTATTATTACTCCAGAACATTTTGTTTCTTACTTATGGGAAAATAAGCTATGTTGTCATTAATGTCTGTGATGGTGATGGTGACGGAGGTGGTGGCCGTGCTGCCAGAAGCCATTCCTCTCAGATCCTGAGCCTTAACCACCACCACGTACTGACTCTTGGTTTCCCGATCCAGTGTGTTGATCTTGCAGCTGATCATACCTGTAGAGAGAGATGGAGATGGAGATGGCTCTGACTCATATTCCAGTAAAAATAGCTTGTGCATCTGCAACTCCACCAAATTGTCTTGTTAAACGAGGGAAAGGCAGTGGTGCTGAACAACGACAACAACAACCACAATGCCGAACCAACCTGTGATGCTGTCGATTTCGAAGGCAGTGAGGTCTCCATGTTGGGTCAAAGAGTACCTGAGCTCTCCGTTAGCCGTGGTGGGGTCATCTGCATCGGTCGCCCTCACCTCAACTACTTTGGTTCCTGGACAAAGTGAATTCTTAAGCTTCAGCTTAAATCAGTGTCATTTTGTTATAGTGCATTAAAAAAAGCCAAAATAACACAATCATATACATCACAGCTTGAAAAACAAAACATAAACAGCATCTTTTATAACCTCATACCCACCTACTGTGGACCTCTCCATGACAGAGCCATTGTACGTTCTGGGGAAAACGGGGAAGTTGTCGTTGATGTCCGTCACGTGGATAAAAAAGTGTCCGGAATCTTCTATCAGCTTGTTGTTGCTGTCAAACAGCTTGGCAGTCAGGTGGTACGAGTTCTTCTCCTCTCTGTCCAGAGGCCTGGTGACGTACAGGTCTCCCTTCTGATCCACAGTGAAGATGGTGTTCGCTCCTTCGCCCTCTATCTTATATCTCTTTGTCTCCACTCTCTGACTGGAATTCAGCTTTGGAGGAAGAAAAGAAAGAGAGAATTAGACTCAATTGTTTCATAGTTTTATTTGTAGCAGAGACCTGAAGGTGCTTGACTTACGTGTCCTATCTTGAAGGCAGTGGGTGTAGGCTTCTCCTCCTCCACAAAGAGATTGTTCCAGATCCACTCTCTCTTCTGCCGGAACAGGACGGGATAAGACTCCTTTCTCACTATTTCCAGAGGGCCCCTGCTCTCTGCTGCCACCACAGGAGGGCCCGCGTCCTCAGCAGCGGGGACGGAGACGGACAAGGCCGCGGTGGCCACCAGTCCCATCGTCCACAACTGTAACCAAGCCATCATCTGTGGCAGATGAGCGGAACGAGTCGATGGATTGGGGGGTAAGTGTGGGAGGAGGGAGGAGAGAGGGAGAGAGTGGGGAAGAAGAGTGGAGATCACATTAAAACCACTTATCAGCTGTGGACAGACGGCGTCACTGTGCCAGGGTGAGACTCAGAGTGAAGGCCAAGGACTCGCTGTCCCCTCTCCGTCTGCCACACAGCTCCAGGTCCAGCTATCGTCCAGGACCAGGGCTCTTAAACCTTTTCAGCATGGGACCCAAATGCAACATTTAGCCTCTCGTCACGGGGCCCGGGCTGAAAGCGTCTCGCTCCTGCGGTCGTACTGGGATCTATTAAACATAGGCCTGTGACCCACTTTAGGTCCTGACCCACTGGTGTTGCGCAGGAGAGAGACTGGGACAGAAAGCGAGACGGAGAGAGGACGTGACATTAGAACCACTGAGGACGTCTGTCTTGTTGTCGGCACATTAGAAAGGTCGTTTTCCACAGAGGCTCCGTTTGACATTTTAAATATTTGATCACTTTCTTTTTTTACTTTGAAAAAAAAAAGAAAGTGCCGTGATGGGAAATTGAAGTTGATGATAATAAGCAGAGGACGGGTCATTGTTGTACTTTGATGTATGATGTCATACGGAACATCAAAGAAATGCGCCCAAACACAGATCAATACAGTGACTTTATAAAAACGTCGTTTGGCAACAGAATCCTACATTCCTGGTCGATTCCACCATAAATTCCCAATATTCCCAACGTTTACCCTGCAGGCTCCGGCAGTGCTCACTAACACACGATGAAATCCCAGGATATCATTCTAAAACGTGGTGGGTTTGGGAAATGAATATATAACTACATATATACATGACTATAAACTGGGATCTTAAAGTGATTTATGGCTTTTGATTGACTGAAGTTGGAAAACGTTTCACTCTCTTGCGTCAGCTCTTCCTGCCTGCAAGTCGCGTTAACACCCAACAACTATTGACACTATTTAAAATAAAAATGAATGAGGTTCACACACACACACTCACACACCCACTCCCCCCATCGTCTCCATCAATCCCACTAGACTCTGTCCAATAAAGCAGAAATTCCAGGGACGTAATCTTCAAAACATTCGAGTCTATATGTGGCCACTGCTCCAGGAGATATCTCAGCCCAGCCCCGTGCATCCCAGTGGACAGATTACTGCGTCTTATTGTCTTCCAGCCATTAGCAGCAGGGGGGTGAGGGGGTGGGGGGAGCGATTATGATGAGGGGATTATCCTGGCACAAAGTCTTCGCCCTCTAATGGCCTAATCTCATATTGCGGCGACCTCCGCTGACCTATTCACACGGCTCCCCATCAAAACAAAGACTCAGCTGTGTGTTTTGGGGCCTTTAGTTCACATCCTGTTGTTTGGGTTTTTTGTTTCTTTGTTGTCTGTTTGTCTTTTTTTTGTTTTCTTTCAGGACTAAATCAATTAAACACAATCGCATCATCCTCCATTGGCATTTTCTGCGAATTGAAGAATAAGTGTCTGCTTTACGATAACTCATGTTAAACAGTCTTTAGGTACAGTAAACAATCAGATCTAATTTATAACTGAATACGAATGACAATAACATGATGATGTCCCATTGTGAGACATGACAGTGGGACAGTGGGACAGTGGGACAGTGTGACGCAGCATGTCCACAGCCAGGACCCTGTACTTTTCCTGCTGTGACGTGTCACGGCGTCTGCCTCGAACAAAAGGCCCGTTAACGGTAACATGTTACTCACACAAACGCAACGACAACATCCGATGTCGCAGCCATTTCTGAGATGACAAATCTTTTCCCTAAAAGGGCACTTTCGTGTTTTTTTGAAGGCGCGTTTCCGTCTTCAAAGGCCAGAGTCTCACCCCTCCCCTTTTATCAGCAACAGGAAGCGTAAACACAATGTCTTCTGGGGTCCGTTAACGAGTGTGTCCACTGATTAGCGAGTGGACACACCCTTCCTGGGATCCAGTTCTGTCTTCTCTTCCTGACTCTGTCTCTCGTCTTCGTTCTTTCTGACGAGTTAAGCGCTCCAGGTGAAAACTGCCGTCTTGTTTTTCACACTGTCTATTTCTGTCTCCTGTCGATCATTACTCCTTTTCCCTTTTCTCACCTTCTCGCCTTCACCGCTCCTCCTCTCCATCCCTGTCACTCTACCTCCACCTCACCTTAAAAGCAGATTCAGCACCTTTATTAGATGGTGGGAAAGATAAACGCGCTAATAAACCATCATCCAGTCATCCAGCTGCTTTAATTAGTATAAAGATACATTGGTGATTAATTGACTCATGTATGGAAACGAGTTTTGACCATGTTCAGGTTTAGATTCAATTTTTAAAAAAAAATCCTTTTATATACCGGTACCTGTCATTTTTGGTGAAGCAAAAATGACAGTTGTTTTCATAATGACGCACTTTTTTAATGAAGTATTTACATTTAACCACAGGGTCAGAGAGTTATTTACGACACCGTTTATCAAAGGCATCTTTAAGAGAATATCTGTAATTACATCAGTACAGTGTCCCCTGGCAACAGAGTGAGAGCGAGAGAGTGACGGAGGAGCAGAGACAGACAGACAGACAGACAGACGCAGAGATCCAGTTTTTGTTCTCCGGGTTGTTTTGTGACTGGCAGACAGGTCTGACCTACTTTCAGTGTTTACCAAAGGCAAAAGCACAGAAACAAGTCAACGACACTTCATAATCCTGTCGCTCGCCCAACTCCAAGCAAAAGTCTTGAGTTCTGACTTTTGAAGACGTGACGAAATCCGCCCGTCCACCGGTCCGTCCCGGATTGTCTGAATGTCACGCGTCATACCGTGACACTTATCGGTGAAAGTGTCCTCTGTCTTTTAATTATTCACATAAAAGACTGGGCTATATATCTGAGAAATGACATTTAAATGAGGGTCAGGCGGTGGCGCCGTGGATCACTGGTTCACTCTGGATGAATGTAACTGAGTCCAGACCTCGAAGCCTCTGCCAATACCTCCAGTCGTTTTAGATAGATTTTACTTCATAGTTTCACACACAGAAGAATCTGGTGGTAGATGATGTAATATGACCCGTGTTTGCAGTTGGACTGGTGTCCACTGGTTAGGGTGGAGGAAGGAGGACGTGGTGTCTGAACGTGGTGTCGTCCTGGCTGGGTTCAAATGTTCTGTTTGTCCCTGGCTCTTTCAGAGCTCTAAGAAAAACAATCGTCTCTGACTGCGCACATGGAAATCATGTGTCTACAGGACGTCTTTACCACTTTGTTACTTTTAACTCCACTTATACCTAAACTCACAGTTTCTTTGTTTGTTTGTTTGTTTTGTGTGTATATTTGTGTGTCGACAGCAGAATATTGTGGTGAGTGTCTGTTGTCGAGATTAAAACAGGTTTAATCGCAGAACAGCTTCTAACAATCTGTCTGCCAGCCAGCCGACTACCACACACACACACACACACACAATCAGTGTCCTCACTGACTGTCATGTCGCAGAGTGTATTCATGCTTTGATTGTGTGTTGGAGTGATTTGTGGTTAATTGTGTTTTTCTTTGAACAATCAGACAGATCAGACTCTGTCACAGTGAACCAGTGGTGAATGATGTTAAAGCGCTTTAGAAGTGACACTAATGACTAACAGGCGTCTGAAGATCATTTAAAACCTGTTATGCTGACGGGTTGTGGCTCGGCTGTCAGAACCAATCTGTGCTGAAGAACTCCCAATGTGGGAGAAGACATTTTTCCTTTCCCATCATCTTAAATCCGCCTTTTTGGCGTGTCCCCCCTTTTCAGCCAACACATCTGAACTGCAGGTGGTGCTCATAAGCTCCGACTAATAAATAAACATCAATCAGTCCTCAGATCAGATCAGCTGACAGATTTTAACTCAACCAGTGCTTTGGACTCATCCAGAAAATTTTACGTGTGGATGGATTTGCTAGTTTTGTGTTGTAAAATGTATCGACATGTACTTCAAGCTTTTTCTTTCTTTTCTTTGTGTGTGTGTGTGTGTGTGTGTGTGTGTGTGTGTGTCTTTTTTGGATTATTGTGTGAGTCATTCTGAGGTGAAGTGTGTTAGGTGAAGTCCAATGGAGAATACAGGTCAGTCGCTGACAAATCAAATGCTAGAACGGGGTCTGTCAATAGTAATCAGCAACTTGAGCTGAGCTAACATCGCCGCCACAGCTGGACAGCTTGTCAAGCACTCTGACATATATCTGAATGAATGAATGGCTCTAATCGTGTGTGTGTGTGTGTGTGTGTGTGTGTGTGTGTGTGTGTGTGTGTGTGTGGGAGGCAGGGTGAAGACTCCCAGATGGCAGGATTTTCCCTGACAGTTCCCTCTCCAGGAATTAGACCGCTGGGTTTTAGTTGCATCAACGGCTTTCAACCTAACAACCAAATCAAATCACCTCTGTCCCCTCGGGGCCCGTGGATCAAGATCCGGAGAGAAAATCCCCCGGTGCTGAGACAACTATCCTCAAATCTCCTCAAATTCACGTGGTTGGCAAAGTACCAATCACTGATACTACAAATGACAGCATCAGGAAATATTTAAGCATCACAACATATATCTTTCTTTTTTAACGAACTGGTCCTTTGTTTATAGTTTAGCATAAAGTGTTGAGGAACTAATGATGAGATCAATCCTAAATGTACAAATGACAAAATAATACCGCTCAACTGATGAGCTCATCGTTAGGTTAAAAATATGAAACGTGCGTCATCAGGAGTTAAGCTCCACACCGACTTGACATCTAGCTGCTATTAAAAAAAAAAAAGATTTCGTGCAGAGCTCATCAAAATGGACAGCTGAAGACCTCTTGTGGATTCGGTCTGCTTTTAATTTGTTTCCCTGCTCTGTCCACAGATCATCCCGTATCGTCCTAATGGCCACGGCCGTCTGTCTTCGGGAATGACAGTCCAGCCTCTGGGGGGGGTAACAGCGCTCAATTACGGCATTCAAATCTACACCGAGCTGTCCAACATCATCGGCATAACATATGTGAATGGTGACGGGGGACGACAGCCTGTCCTTAAAGGGGTTATCACCGTCAGTTCAGGTTATTTCTGTACCTTCTCCGAGACAGTTTGACCGGTATTCATGAGCACTTCACCCTGGAGTGACTGGGAGAGTAGCCACGGGTGTTTTTTCTTCTATTCCCGGGAACACTGTGCGAAATACTTTCTTTTCAGCCAGAAGAGAAAATGTGTCTTCAGTACGAGGACTCACACACTCATTATTATACACACATACGCACAAAATCAGAAAGCTTACCACAGAGAAGGTGAGTCCAAACCGGCTGACTCCCCAGTCCGTCTTCAGTCAGACGGAGACAGGCTGTGGTGGGTGGTCGTAGGTGATCGGAGCTCAACAGAGGCTAAAACCACCTCTTGACTGAACTGATCCTGTTCTTCAGCTGATCCAGGAACAGCAGCAGGTGGCGTCGAACCGACAGAGGTTTCTGCCTCAGCTCGATTTTCTCCCTCCAACCTCTCTGCTCAAATCCTCTTCTCGACTCTGGACCAGACGATAAAGTCAGTGATGATGATGATGATGTTTCAGGTGGTATCCCAGAGTTTCTGCTCAGACTTCTCCTCCTTTTTGAAGCTTCTCACTTGATGAGTTGATGTTCTATCGTCCTCCTCAGGATTTTCCTCAGGTGAGGCTCTGACAGGTTCTCCAGTCTCTTCCCCCTCACCCCCGATGTGATTTTCTCGTCCAGCAGCCAAAAAGTGTTGCTCCACAGCTGTGTGAACGCAGCCCTCTCGCATACAGGTCACTGCCCACTTCCTCTTCCTGTTATTGTGGTCAGTCCTCTTCGCCGGTGCTCCCTGCTACCGCTCCTTTTCCTGTCCCAGTGGGTAAAGCACGGAGCGGGGGGGGGAAGAGGTGCGGGTTTGGTGCAAAGACGGGGGAAAAGAAGAAGAGAGGGGGGCGCATATGTCAGAACGGCGGAGAGACGCTGGGAGAAGCAGAGGAAGCAGCCGGCTCATGTTCAAGAAGCAGATGGAATGAGTGTGTGTGTGTGTGTGAGACGGAGGGAGAGAGGGAGGGCGATGGAGAGTAAGGTGAGAGAGGCGTTACTTCTCAGAGAGAGAGAGGGGGGGGGGATTTATTATTCATGTGTGTGAGATAAGGATTAAGTTAAACAGGTTATTGGGGATAATCCTCAGAGATTTCCCCACATGAGGCTGGTAAATATTTCAGAGGGCTGACTTCAGCGAGTGTGTGTGTGTGTGTGTGTGTGTGTGTGTGTGTGTGTGTGTGTGTGTGTGTGTGAGTGGATGTGACAGGGGGGATCTCGTCTAAGCCGGTAAATGAGATGAGAGGGGGGGCTCCCTGCCAAACACACACACACACACACAAACACACACACACACACACACACACACATACACACACTTCTCTTTTCATTTTCTCAGGAAAAAAGCCGACTGTGTGTTTTTACAGGAAACCTCTCCACTTCTCTTTCTTCATCTCTCTCTCTCTCTCTCTCTCTGTCTCTCTCTCTTTGAACTTTCATTTTTCCTTCTCTATGTGCCATTTTTCCGTTCGTGCCGGGAGCAGGAACTGTCACATTGACGGAAATCGACATTTATTACAGTAAATATGTGAATTCCTGGTTCGGCGTGATCCCGGTGGAAAACCTCTTCCTCCTCCTCTGGATTCTTCAAACTGAATCGCGAGAACAAGACAGAAGCAAACAAAAGAGGGGAGTTTGTCCTTTGTCGTCTGTCATGTACACAAGTAACACTTGTCCCGCTGTCAAAGAAACGGAATGACGGAGACGCTCCTGTTGACACGTCTCCACTCGTCTTCCCCTCTGCGTCGCTCCGTCATTCTGTCTTTTCTGAAAACCCTCCTGCTCGTGGCCTACTTTCCTAAAAGTCACTAAAAATCGCATCCTCGCTCCACTCGTGACATGTTAGGAAAACGTCTGATACCCCACCCCCCTCGCCCCCCCACCCCACCCCCGGCACTTTGACTAGAAGAAGACTGCTGGGAGCTAAACATCAAGAAGACGACTGAGAGAGAGAGAGAGGGGGAAAAAAGATGGAGAGCGGCAAACGTCTAATGTGACATTTTTCCGAGTGCTATATCCGCCTGAAGGATTCGCTTTCATCGCTTCAAGCTAACAGCGGTTTCGCCACGAGCAGAGTCAGAGGAGAGACGAGCTAACATCTCGTTTCTAGATCACCCTGATCTGAGGTCATATCAGAAAGAGTCTTTTAGAAAACTCACACTGATCTGCCAAAAGCAAACATCTTCAAAGCTCATTGTTGTGATCAGAGTGTTTCAGTGGTTTGACAGAAGTCGTCAGTCTGTAGGTGTCATCAGAGACATCATCAATTTCCACACACTGGTATAATTACAATAAACCACGGTATCGCCACGATCCCGAACGCATCTGTGTCCATGTGCACCTCCTTACCGGCTGCCGCCCCCCACCAGCCGTAAACACAAGGCAGAGTAGCGTAGCTGTGCTGTGGAGGTGTTGGAGAGCCGGCAGGCGCGCTGAGAGACAGGAGAGCGCTCACCAACTAGTTCCCGTGCCAAGTCTGTACGTATTTCCGGGGCAAACCGCTTAAGCCGAAACCAGGAAGTTCATGGGAGATGTGTCATAACCACGAAAACAACGTAATTCGCGACCGTCGTAACTTGAGGACCCCCTGTATATATATTCTAACACCTGAGATGCTTTCTTTCTAGAACTGATTCACATGTGGGTCCAGTTGTCGTGACGACATTTAATGATTTAACACAGTGTGGCTTGTTTCGAGTTCTACAGATTTCGTCCTTGTACAGATAAAGTTACATTTTGAAGAACTTTACTCCTTTACGCTGCGAAAAGTGCGTGGAAATCGAGTCACTGCGAACACACAGACGCAGCTAACTCTCCCATGACCTCGCTTTAGAGAACGTCATTTCACTTTCATCAGCTTGAATTGTTACAAAACAAAGATGTGGATGTCTACGTGTGTGTTTGTGTGTGTGTGCATGCG
>JAFBJQ010003685.1:677530-712098 GCA_016785345.1 Trinectes maculatus
GATCCCTCTGCAGCAGACCATCTGAGAAGAAGCTGGTGGATGATGAATGGATTCAGTGTTGTATTGACTGGTCAGCTGCTCGTCTGCTATCTGTGACACGTGATGTTAGATCTCCACAGAAGGAAATGACATCAACGGTCCATAATACCCTTTCCTCTCTCTCTCTCTCTCTCTCTCTCTCTCTGTGTGTGTGTGTGTGTGTGTGTGTGTGTGTGTGTGTGTGTGTGTGTGTGTGTGTTTGGGTTGAACGTTCTGCCTGTGTCAGCAAATCCCTCTGCAGCAGACCATCTGAGAAGAAGCTGGTGGATGATGAATGGATTCAGTGTTGTATTGACTGGTCAGCTGCTCGTCTGCTATCTGTGACACGTGATGTTAGATCTCCACGGAAGGAAATGACATCAACAGTCCATAATACCCTTTCCTCTCTCTCTCTCTCTCTCTCTCTGTGTGTGTGTGTGTGTGTGTGTGTGTGTGTGTGTGTGTGTGTGTGTGTGTGTGTGTGTGTTCATCTAGCCAATCCTTAATCAGGTCTCTCCAGTCTTTCCCTGGTTTCCTTAGCAACAACCCTTTACTTCCTCCAAGTATCCTCTAAACTGTGTGTGTGTGTGTGTGTGTGTGTGTGTGTGTGTGTGTGTGTGTGTGTGTGTGTGTGTGTGTGTGTGTGTTTGTACACATGTGCATTGTGTACATGCATGTTTACATTGCCATTGTCTAATGTTTCGTGTGTGTATTTGTACACACATACTTTGGATTATATTAATGAGCAGTTTATTACATATATATATATATATATATATATATATACAACATGTGTAAATTCCATCCTCTTTCACAGCAACATTCCCTGTGTGTCAGAAATAGAAAGGCTTCATTCCCTGAGCATCACAAACATGGGAATCTGGGATTTAAGCCACAGAATTATTTGATTTATCCTGCAACAGATTTCACTGGAAAATCAACATTATGACCTAAAACAGTTCAGGAATCAAACAATTCTAACGATTCTAACTGGAGCAGAGGAGGTGGACAACGTTGAGATGACTCTCGTCCAGCTGTGGACTGGTCAGAAGTTTCCATCGACTCAACAGGAAGAGAGGTCACGAGGTTTTCACCGCGCTCTGTGTATGTGCACGCTGCAAACTGCTACTGTTTCAATAGGAGGAAGTCACAGCAGAGGAATTCCTCACAGCCGCACAACATTCCACCGATATCCACTGATTGATCGTTGTTCTTTTTTGTTTGTTATTTCGACGTGGGCATTTTACCCCACGCACGTCACTTTGTTGAGGTGACACACACGTCCTGGGGGTGGGGGGGGTGGAAGGGGGGGTGTTGTTCATCCATGAAAGACGAATAAGCAAGTGATTCATTTCACTGGACTCCAGGTGAGAAACGTGTCGTCACCTTTGATCAGACAACAACCTGCTGCCTAAAGCAGTGGAAAATGTTCCTCCGCTCTGCAACCAGTGAGCTGGAGCTGGACCAAACACACACACACACACACACACACACACACACACACACACACACACACAGAGCGTGGCATCGACAAAAATATGTCGCACAATATAACCCATATCAATATAAATATACATTTTATGAATGAATTTATGTTTGCATGTTTCTTTTATCATTGTTGTCCACTGTGAAAGATGAAGTGGTAAAATGGACGTAATCTAATCTGCTAATGGTTTTTTGTTTTTGTTTTGTTTTTTTGCTCTTGTGGCTGTTTGGCAGAATGGCAGCTGCCGCGTGAAGGAAGCGTGGAATCATAATTTAAATGATTAACGAAGCATTAATATCATAAATGTAAAATTTAATTACAAAGATAGGATTCTACAATAAAAAAAAAGTGATGATTGAATTAAAATGACTGTGGCAGTAATTTTTTTTTAACGCCACCAAACAAAATTTCAAGATAAAAAAGAATTGCTGTGTGAATAAGAAGCTAATTTCTTATCTAATATTCTTCCTCTATCATCCTTTTCTTGCAGTGGCCTTGTGACTTAAGTTTCCTCTCTCTCTCTCTCTCTCTCTCTCTCTCTCTCTCTCTCTCTCTCTCTCTCTCTGTATACCCATGTAGCGAAAGAACAAATGTGCATACTGTTTTGGTCTTTTGGCAAAAAAAAAAGAAAACCTATAAAGCTATAAAAAATACTCTCGTCTTATGATTTATTTCTCTCAATAACGGCTGTCAAAGTTAATGCATTAGCGTTTGTGCTGAGTAGGCATTTTAGCATTCAAACCCAGGTGTAACCCATAATGCTAATAGTGGCCCTTTGGTTTGTGCCAGAACCAGAACCAGAACCAGGGCTAAACCGGCTCGTTAGAATGGAATGGAGCCATCATTACTGTTATTAGTTACATCAGCGTTACACCTTTTCCCCTGCTGTAACAAGCCAAGACAAACACAGTTGTGTCAATTCAATCTTTTCCTCCTTGTCCCAAACACTGGATCTGCACCTCATCTGTTCTGGTTTACAGGTCGTCATGTCGACTGCGTCTCTCCTCCCCGCGCAGATCAGCTCCATGTGTCGAGCTGGTGTCAGACAACCACAGTGTTGCCAAGGTAGAAGTATTACAGTAATTCATCAGACGTGATCAATCAGACCCACACGTATGAGTGTGTGGGTGTGGATGGACGACACATTCTTCTGAGGGGAGGGATGCAGTTTGTGAAAGCTGCAAACCCTCACCTCTCTTCTCTCTGAATCTGAATGTGCAATAAATGGTTGTTGGTTACATGTTTTAATCTGCAGCGATACACAAAGTGAAACAGTCGACGGTTTTCAGGACGTGTTTATCTGGTGCCGAGCAGAAAGAGAAACATCCCACGTTCCGCACTTCAAAAGGGTCAATGTAGGTCAAGCCGGATTGAGCAATGTTCCCTCTTCCTCCCTCCTCCCTCCCCCTTCCTCCCTCCTCCTCCTCCTCACATCTGTGGAACAGAAACAGCAGCACAACAAAAACCGACAGCAGGGTTCTGTCATGACAACTCCGCTCTACAGACACTACAGACCACGTACTATAACCTGAGTGTGTGTCTGAGAGGTGTGTTCATGTGTGACATGTGTCACCGTTTCCTCCAGATTCCAGAAGCTGAAGATCAAACGATTGTGTGAAATGATAAAAAGATATTTTTAGATCTTTAAGGTTTTCCGGACTTTCATAGTTATAATTTTCATAATTTGCTTTTGAAAAACAAAAACATTCATATGGTTTATATATGACTTTAAGGCAAAGTGATTTTGTCTTGTTTTGACACTGGGTGGGCTGAGTGCCTCCCCAAGGACGTTTAGCAAGTGATTGGCACAGGTCAAAGGTCAACTCGGTTCCACCCATCCCACTAATGTTTTACTTTCCCACAGCGAATAGAGACACATGAAGAAGATTAGGTGGGTGGGAAATCTGCGAATGTTTTTTTATTATTATTATTTCGTCTTATTGTTTTATGAAACTAAAAGTCTAACAATGAGTTTAGCTCATTAAGGTTGTTTGTCACACACATACACTCAGCAGATGTTCTCCTGTGGAGGCAGGATCCACGCCCCATCAGAATGTGAGAGGAGACTTTCTCTGCAGCCGTGACCCCGTCTGACCCCGACGACCAGGCTCAACTCAAACCAGCGAAAAGTGGACTCAGACTCATCCTGAATGCACTTTCATGTTCCACGTGTCCAAAAGGTGACCTCATACTTTTCCTGAACTTTTTCCGACGAAGTTGTCAAACTTCCCAGAAATAACATTAAAGGTTTATTCTTCTTTTTTTTCTTTTTTTTGTTATCCATGTTCCTGCATTATTCATAACCTGAGTCACAGTCTCAGTCGTCACCGCCAGGACAAGATCAGAGAGGCCTGCAGGTGGAAGACAGTGACATCCCATCATGATCATGAAGAGGAGACTGAGGGACGTCTGACATCTGGTGTGTGTGTGTATGTGTGTGTGTGTGTGTGTGTGTGTGTGTGTGATGATCTGCCTTCATACTCATATCTATCAGAGGAGGGCGGGGGGTGGGGGGTCTAAGCTTGTTAACAGAAACACCAATCAGATCCTCCGGAAGGGGTCTGAAAATCCCTCACTGATTCAGTGATTGTCTCTTTACCTCTCTCTCTCTCTCTCTCTCTCTGGACTTAGCGCACTCCCCCTCACCCGTCCAGCTTTCACCACCACACCCCTGTTGCAGCATAAACATCACTTCCCAGAAAGCGAGCGGAGAGAAAATTCATTGTGATGGGGTTAAGACCTCCTCCTGTCCCCCCCCGCCGAGGGCTGAGGTTTAGTCAGGGGACGGGGGCAGCAGTCATATTTGATGCCTGATCATCTGCAGTCCCACTTGATATATGGATTAATGAGCTATAAATGGGCCTCGTTAATCTTCTGTCGAAATAATGACATTAACATCATTAAGAGGATCGGAATAGTTAGCATCATCTGAGTTTTCATAGGCAACTGCTCAGTGTGTGTGTGTGTGTGTGGGGGGGGGTCTTTAGATGGCTAAATAAAGAAAAATAATGCCTTCACATATCTATCAGAGGAGGGCGGGGGGGGGGTCTAAGCTTGTTAACAGAAACACCAATCAGATCCTCCGGAAGGGGTCTGAAAATCCCTCACTGATTTAGTGATTGTCTCTTTACCCCTCTCTCTCTCTCTCTCTCTCTCTCTCTCTCTCTCTCTCTGGACTTAGCGCACTCCCCCTCACCCGTCCAGCTTCCACCACCACACCCCTGTTGCAGCATAAACATCACTTCCCAGAAAGCGAGCGGAGAGAAAATTCATTGTGATGGGGTTAAGACCTCCTCCTGTCCCCCCCCGCCGAGGGCTGAGGTTTAGTCAGGGGACGGGGGCAGCAGTCATATTTGATGCCTGATCATCTGCAGTCCCACTTGATATATGGATTAATGAGCTATAAATGGGCCTCGTTAATCTTCTGTCGAAATAATGACATTAACATCATTAAGAGGATCGGAATAGTTAGCATCATCTGAGTTTTCATAGGCAACTGCTCAGTGTGTGTGTGTGTGTGTGGGGGGGGGTCTTTAGATGGCTAAATAAAGAAAAATAAAATTCCACTGAAGTGTTGCATCATATTTTGATCACAGGGAATCAAAACAAAACTGACTGACAAACAAAACGTGTCCTTCACAACAACACATCTCATGAGTGACGACTGAGAAGTGAAACAGACGACAACTTAAACACACACAGACGTCACAGTGACACATGTGTGAGAGACACATGTTTCCAGATGCAGCATCACCGACACACAACTAGCCCAAATATAACTATACATATATATATATATAGTATATATGTATGTGCGGGATGCAGAGCAGTATACAGCAGAGTTCAGCAGTTGTGGGACATAAACACTGATCTTTGTCTGCACGCTCTCCTCCCCAGGAGCCAGCGAGGGAGACGCAGATAACGCCTGTGTTCGATTTGCATACAAAACAGTTGCAGAGCAAACTAAACCATGTTTTGTTTTTTGTTTTGTTTTTTAAGACACTGAAAAGTCATTTCCAGTTGTTTGGTTGTTTGTCCCTGAACTCTTCAGACGTGTTTTTTTTTTTCTCACATTCTGTTCTCAGTAAAATCGCACAACTAGAGACTCGCTCACCTTCTCAGTAACATCTGACACAGAGTGTGTTCTGCCACATGGACCACTGAGATGTGTGTGTGTGTGTGTGTGTGTGTGTGTGTGTGTGTGTGTGTGTGTGTGTGTGTGTGTGTGTGTTTAAGGTCTGATGTTAATAGGTCTCATTATGAACAACCTCTAATCAGTAAAAACAGCAATGTAGGTCAGTGTTTAGTCTGCACACACATGCATGGAGTGCAACACATACACATTCTTTATGTTTCACATGATCATTAAATTTCAAGACACATATGTATGTGTGTGTGTGTGTGTGTGTGTGTGTGTGTGTGTGTGTGTGTGTGTGTGTGTGTGTGTGTGTGTGTGTGTGTGTGTGATTACATGGTGCCCGGGTCTCTGAGGCCACTTAAGCCCTATGGTCATAGAGGGCCTCCCCACACACACACACACACACACACAGAGAGAGAGAGAGTCAGAGTGAGGTCACTGGAGAAAGAGTGACAGCTTCAGGAAATGAAACACACCTCAGATTACAGCTAAACAATATTAGCTAACATTTAAAACATGTGGCTTGGCGTGACTCGCTCGCAGCTCCACAGCTCTCTGTCGCCCTCTGAGTGAAGCCTCTCGCTCTGCGGCGTGTTTTTTCTGTAAACACGAACTGTGTGGTGTGAAAATGTCACTCGGAGAACACCCAGGACTTTCAGCGCTCCAGATCTGGTCGTTTTCCTCCTGCTCCTCCTCCACGCTGCTCCTGCTGGTGTCTGCTCAGTGGGAAACATCAAGACTTGTTTCCATTCAGAGGACGAAGCCGTCTGCTGCTGTTCCAACATCCATGTCAGAGCAAAACTATCACAGGAACGTTTCTGTCGCTGGGTCTGAGACGAACAGAAGCATGCTGCCCATCAACCGACATCACAACAGGAGTTTTCCACCAGGATATTAACAATCAAACACACACACACACACGCACACACACACTCAACTGTGCTGAAACATCCATGAACTAGAAGATAAAATGTGTCTTTACTCCGATGCAGCAAATAGCACGACTGCATGATTAAGGCTGATTTACTCTAATATTTAAATATGTGATTACATGAGTTTCTTCCGTTTAGGAAAAAATTCGAAACATGTGATGTACATACAGCATATATGTGATTAAAGCAACTTTCAGTCACTTTAATGGTGAAATGTGTTTTTGTCCCACACGGATCAATGTTCCCCCATTGTTCCACATATATATATATATATATATATATATATATATATGTGTGTGTGTGTGTGTGTGTGTACAACTTGAGGTTTGGTGAGGATCAGCGTTCCCTGCGGTTACAGTGGATTCCAGTGGTGACGAGCTGTCAGTGTGGAGGAAGTATCAAACCCCGCGCGTACAAGATAATCCACTTACCCGCCAGTCATCCATATATACTCATTATGTTCTAAACACTGATGTCTGTGCCAGAGTTTGGCTAAATACACTGCTTTCATCTGGGTTTACACGTGTGGCTTTGTGGCCCAGTCACTGATTGTACTGTAAACGAGACAGAGGCAGATCACACTGATGCCAAATGACACCCAGATTCAAATAACTGCTGTCTCCACCACAGCATGAATAAAACATCATGGCTGCCGACTGACTTCTAACTGACTGACGTCAACGCTTTCTTTTCTTTTCTTTTCTTTTCTTTTCTTTTGTTTTGTTTTTTTAAAAAGACATTCATAGAAAAATCATCTGATAACAGTGAACATATCCAATTCATTGTAAGTGTTTTGGAACGAGGCCCCTCAGCCTCCTCACACACATGTAGAGCGGTGACACACACATGGTCGCCGCTCCACATGTTGGAGCAACAACACATCCAGGAGCACAGCAGACACACACGGCTGCAGAGACGTCAGCTGCTCGGAGCCACTGTCAACACTCTGGGCTCGGTTGAAGCCTCCCAGAGCAAATATTCATCTGTGTGCTTGAATTAGTTTGTATTAAAGGGCTATTCTGTCCATCCGGTGTGGTACGTGTACGGATTCTGACAGTGACATTGCCTAAACAAGTATCAAACTCCAAAACCCCTTGTTCCTCATGACACCTGAAACTATGTGAAGTGTTCCTTTAAGTTTGTTACATTAGTAACATGCTGTTCTGCAGTTGTGCAAAACTTATTTTCTCAATGCAAACATGCGTTTCAGATGTTTGTCGTCACCACAGAAACGATTTGTTTGTACAAAGTCCTGATGATGGCTCGATGGCTACGCACACTGTTGTTTGTTTGTGCGGCGAGTGTGTAATGTGATGGGTGAGGGGCCGGGTCGTCTCAGCGCTCTCATGGCACCGAGCCTTTGGCAGGGTGCTGGTAAATTACACTGATTGTGGAGGATTGTGTCATGACATATTTTGCAAAGGCAGCTGCTCAGCCTTGATGGAATTACGCTTTTTAGGGTGGGTGTAGCTTACGCACGCACACACACACACCAACACACACACACACACACACTTACACACACAGCCTGGGGCCTCCACATCACTGCGACGGTCCCTGTGCTTTGACACCTGAGACGTCACACTGATCCTGTTTATGTGAATGAGATTAGAGATGTACTGGGTCAGTGCATCAGGGAGGACTTTTATCAAACTAAAAAACGTACACCACATGTGTCTGAGCCTCTCTCTCTCTCTCTCTCTCTCTCTCTCTCTCTCTCTCTCTCTCTCTCTCTCGCTGTCTCTCAGTATGTGTAATTATCAGCCTCCGGTCACATTGTCTAATCTGACACTTCTCATTACAGCTCATCTACAGAGATCTACATGCACAATAAAACTCACACAGAGACATTTCAACACACCCACTGGCTGTCGCAAACGCACATTTATCACACGCGTATCTCTGTGAGTGTCCGAACACAGTGGGCCACAACACAAAACAAACCAACGTGGAATAAAGTGTGTGTGTGTGTGATTGGCTCAGACCTGCAGAATATTAACACAAAGGTCAAACAAACGACAAATTGAATTTCCACTGTAACTATTTCAGTTTTTGTTTTGGCTCGTATTTGTGTGTCCACTCAGTTATGTAGCAATTACACAATAAAATTACAAATTTGTACACATGTAGGTCATGTGCCGCCATTTCTGTTGCGTGTATTGATCCAATTCATGGTGGTGAAAGTCATTATTTTTCTGCCTGACTTGTGTGACGCCAGTGTTGAAACAAAGAGTCGATCTCTGTGAGGAGAAACTGCCAAATGGAAAAAAGCAGGGCCTTCACGTGAGTCTCTCATGCCTCTGTGTGCCAGAAGCTGTTATACGTCAACCCACAAAATGAGCAATAGCTGGAGTCAAATAATTATACTGGGTAAATTTACACTCTGGAGCTCCACCCATTCAATCCCTCAATGATTTTTGCATTTTATTGCATCATGACCCAGCGTATATCAAGAAACTCGCACACGTGTCCGTGTAAATCACTGAGATATACGAAGGCAGAGGCAATGAAAAAAATATATATATGATTACATTTTTTTTGTGTTGATTGTTGTGTTTGTTTGCTATTTTTCATTCCCTATTTTTATGGTGAAGGCACAGAAACCACCAAGATTAACAGTCTGTTATAAACTGCAGACACTTGAATGGGAAATATTTATCATTTTCTCAGTTGCTGTCCGATTAAATTTGTCCTCCACTGAAGATGTAGATAACCTTAATTGGACCAGGAGAAATCCCATGAGATTATGAACCTCTTTTCCAAGGGAAACACAAATCAGTGCCAAAAATTACACAACGTTACACCATGAAAACAGTTAAAACACAATTAAAACTGATAAACAGTTAAAACACCGTAAAAACACCAACAAAGACAACTGGAAGGATTAAAGTTATAATGATGCGTTTATTCTGTGCATGTGTATTTCTATTTTTAGTTTCTTAAATAACTTGTTTTTTCATTGATTATCCGGCCACTGAACCAAGTAGGATTATTTTCTATCCTCGTGCTGCCCCCACTTGGACAAACCTAGTAACTACACTGCTCAGAATGAAAAGTCAACCTTCTTGTATTTAACTTTAAGAGCTTGGAAGGTGATGAGAACATTGGGAGGGTAAACAGAAGTTCTTATGAAATAACACCAACACACATTATAGCTGTTCTGACAATATCCCAGCAGTACATTATTTGCTGTTATCTCCCACATGAACATGAATAATCCACAAAAAAAAAAAAAAAACAAGGCCTCAGGCTTATAGTGATGTGAGGCGTCACATCATGCGACCACTGCTGTCTTTCTGTTTGTTTCTCTTTGTCTGCTGTCTGGCTGATGACCTCTAGCTGGACACTTCAAACCATCGCTCATGATGTCACGGGTCCTGGAAGTTCAAAGGTCAAAGTCTGACCTCGCAGGAAACCTGGAACTCTGCACAAACACATACACACAACAAAGTGCTTGACCGGAGGAAGATCAGAGGTGATGAGACATTACCGTTGAGCTTGAGACCCAGAGGAAGAAACACAGACAAACAAACACACAGACTATTTGTTATCATATCCTAAACCAGTTCAAGGGATTGTCTATGAGACCAAAGCTACGTCATTCCTTTCTTAATCAGTCCTGGTTTGTCTCTGTGCTGTATTCAGCTTTCTGGATGGAAAATGTAACAGATGCTAACAATATTTCACTGATCAATTTCAAAACCTTTTATAGTTTTAACAGACGAAAAGCCAAAAACAGAATTCAGATTTAAGATACTGGAATTGTTTGGTTGTTGAACATTTGGGTGATATATTCAAACATGAAAACGTGACGCATAATCAAAGAATGATCTTCCTTTGACAAACAACAAATAACACAATTGAATGAACTGAATGACTTTTATTTTGTAGGCACGTTCCATTCACACACAAAAAACAACAGTTGAAAAACATAAATTGCATCCTCTTCATCATGTCAACATTGTGTCACATTTCTTACAGGCTTCTTAACGTTTGTGGGGGGAAGAAAAACAGTTCCAGGTCATGTGGAGTCCAACCTCTTGAAAGGCAGCCATGTTGCACAGCTGTGAAATGCATGCACAACTTACTCTGAAGGTTTGTTGTGGAACAGATGGAAACCTAAAATGTAAATAAATACTTCTAACCCTCTTTTTTAAGGACTTCCTTAATAGATTATTTATTTATAAGCAGTTGATGTCTTTCAATCCGTTACTGGACTGGCTCCTCTGAACTCTGATCAGCAGCATGCGACAATGTACAAGCAGAAAAACGCAAAAAAGAAAAAAGTTTTTTTTCCTCAGTGCTATGGAGAGGGAATGGGAGACGGATATGAACAAGATGAGCTAATGCAGAGACCGAGGTCATTTTCAGTCCTTCAAGTGCTCTTGTCTTCAAAGTAGGTCTGTTCAATCCGTCTGCAGAATGACAACAGGTTGCTGTGGCTCTTGATCCTCTCTCCCAGCTCGCTGCTGGTCAGTCTGGTTGTCAGTATAGTAAAAAGATGACCAAACACCAACGCATCCAGCTCTGTGGGCCTGCAACACACAGACACACAGACACACACTCAGTGTATGCAACTGGTAAAATGCACCATTTGATTTTCATTGGTTCATGACACAATTACACCACCAGGTGGTGCACCTGCTGCTATGGTAGAGAGACAGTTATTATACACAAACACAGAAACACACACACACACACAGTTACATACTGTTTATTAAAGAAGTATGGTTGTGTTCCCAGCCTCTGGGAGAGAGCTTGGCAGCACTGACTCACATCTTCATAAACCTGGAACACAAGAACAGAGAGAAACTTCTGTATTTGTTTGTCAAATTTGTATCAATTTGTATCAATGCTGTGAAAAACCATTTATTGACATAAGTTCATTCCCAGTTGGTTGCTAACCTGCACCAGGGTTTTCCCTCCCCAGCCAATGGCATTCATTTTCCTCCGAACTTCCCACTGCTTCTGATAGGCCAGGACGTAATTCAGAGGCCATGAGTAGGGACTGCTGTATCTAGGACGAGAAATCTGCACAAAACAAAAGGTCATTTGATCAAAAGAAGCGACCGTTACTTTATAAATCCAAAGATTTGTATTCTGTACACACCTCAGCAGCTGTAGCTTCATCACACCACTGGACGTACAGCTGTAGAGAAGACAGGAGAATTCAATGATTCTGAAATATTGTGCATTAATACCATTTCTGTAGTTTAGGGTGGAGTGTTTGTGTGTTTGTGTACCTCAGCAGTAAGTAGCATGTTGTTGACCAGCTCCATGTATGCTTTCATTTCAGCTCTCTGAACATCATCCAAACCGTCACTCAGAGAATGACCCTGAAAACCCCCCAAAAGACAAAGACAGAACATTTGTTTTCGTCTTTGATTTAAATGAATCACATGCTATGGTCTGATTTATAAGATCAGGAAGTTTGAAAATTACATCTACATGAGAATTTGAATATGTGTTACACACCTTTGCTTTAGTGAACTGCACGATTGGTCCAAGTTCTGACACTACCTGGTTCCCCACATGAATAAAAGGAATCTTACCTGCCGAGACAGACACACACACAAGTCAAAACAAGATTCGTCTTTTGACACACATCCTGTATGATCATTGTCTCACCACAAAGACTGTTTATCTATTCAAGACATAGATCTGCCCCCGCAGCAGCAGGTTCACTAACCAGACGGTGACATGTATTCAGCGTTCGCTCGGCAAACCACCTGCACTGGCAAACCGCACATCCTGAGGTAGGCCTGCAAAAAAGACGATACACAACTAATCCTGACACAATTAACCAACAAGGTGACGCAAACAACGGTGATCATCTGTATGTAGTTGACGTTGATTAGTAAACTTCACCTGAACAGCGAGAGATGTGGCACAGTCTGACAGCAGAATCTGATCCTCTGTAAAAAACAACAACAACAAAAACAAAAACAAATAAAAAGGTAAAGAGCGACATAAACTGATGGATGTCATGTCAGACAGACAATGACTTACCCCTCAGTGGCTGGTACAAGGTCGCATTCTCTGGCCAAGGCTCAGCAGCTGCCAACATCAAAAACAAACACAACTTTAACAACTGACATTCAACTAGCATGACAACGCAAAAACATGCATTCATTGCTGTAACCTTAATTTGCATGTATGCTCAGATACTTTTATTGATATCATGAAGTTTGGCCTGGTTTTAATGTAAGCGCACAGTGTTTACGTCTTCACAGCAGAGGGTCGTCTCCCAGGAAACGAAACATGACCTATCGCGATAAAACGCGGGAAAAATCCCTTAAATTTCTATATATCACGTGAAAAAAAATCCAAGATGGCGCATTACTGCTCCTCTGCTCAGGGGAGAGCTGCTCTTGTCAGTACCTTACGTAGATGGTTTAATTTAACAGTATTTAGCTGACTTTACGGGATAAACAGTGTTTTTCTGAACCAACAAAAGGCGGCCCATGCTAATGAATGTGTTTGTATGTTGAACACGAGACCTATTTCAACCCTATGAGGGGTAAAATGCGATGCACTCGGTTTGACATCTAGGACATTAGCGATGTTAGCTAGGCGGCTAACGATCAGCTAAATAAACAACAGCGGAGGCGCCAGGGAAAGTCAGCGCGTTACCTGCCATCTGCGACACGAAGGCCTCCGCCGCAAGAGACATGGTGCTGCCCCGATGTCCCGTTTAATAAACAACACGGTGATTTGAATCTGAGCTCAGCTCAGTTCCACTACAGGCAAGTTTAAGGGCAAGTGCTTGTTCTGCTGTCAGTCATTGACTGGTCCTTCACGATTTAGGTTCCGGGTAGGAACTAATAGTCGGATGTTCAGTTCCCGACTTTCAGCTGCAGATATTTTTAAGAATAATAATCTATGTTTCCACAGTTTGCGGTAGAATAATAGAAACACCTAATAATGTAGTCTCAACACAACACCGGGCAGTGTTTATACTTGCATACACTCTAATTAACTAACTAGAAGCTTTATAAATGTTAGTTTATAACGTGTTTGCAAATTAATATTGTGAGACACTTACAACAATTTAATGTTCAGATCTAAGCATTAAACACAACTTCAACTCATGTGAGTGTGTCCGGACGCTGATATGACGTTTTCACACACGAAAGACAATAACGGTCTGTTCTCTCTTTCAGGATGCAGTACCCGGTTCGTCCAGTCGGGGGCATCGCTGCCTCATCGCGCAGTCCACCAGGACAAGAGGAAGGTTGGTGTTTGAACACAAAACTCAACCTACATCTCTGACACACAAATAAGACACACACACACATAAAAGAGAGTGTAACCTGCTCCGTCACAGTGTTTGGGCTTTATTTGCAACTTTGAAAAAAAATATATATATATATACAGTATATTTATACATATATATATATATTTCCCGTGTATGTTCAGTATTAAATCCTAGTATTAAATGTAGTATTTATAGTTTGGCGTGGTTTACTGGCGATAAACTGTCCCAAGAGAAGCAGACTTTAGTCCTCTTTTTTTTCAACTTTGCTTTTGTATCAAATTGTAAACAAGCAGATCTGTACAGTGGTTTTCGACAGTGGTCATCTTTGTGATGACGCTGGGTCTTTCCTGCACATTTAACTCGGGCTCGGACGGAAGCCGCTAATTAATGACTTTCCGCGCTCACTTCCTCCACATCTTGCCACTAACACACACACGCACACACACACGCACAAACATATATATATATATATATATTCCCCCACACACACATATGCAGACATATTAAATGTAGTATTTATAGTTTGGCGTGGTTTACTGGCGATAAACTGTCCCAAGAGAAGCAGACTTTAGTCCTCTTTTTTTTTTCAACTTGGCTTTTGTATCAAATTGTAAACAAGCAGATCTGAACAGTGGTTTTCGACACAGTGGTCATCTTTGTGATGACGCTGGGTCTTTCCTGCACATTTAACTCGGGCTCGGCCGGAAGCCACTAATTAATGACTTTCCGCGCTCACTTCCTCCATATATATATATATTCCCCCCACACACACATATGCAGACATATATATATATATATATACACACACACACACACACACACACAGAGTCTTGCTGTCACCTAAAGTAACCTTTGTTGTCCAAATCGTTGTGCGTAAAAGATGCGTAAAAAGCGCATGGGAGCCATAAGATGCTTCTGTGTGCGGCTATGTTTTTGAACGTATACAGAGATGATGACACAGAGACTGAGTCTGTCGTGTGTTGTCGTTGTGTTGTAGTTGTAATAATGTTTAGAGTAATGTGTAATGTGTCCACCAGGTCATGTCCTGCGTTGTTTGGTGTCAGTCATTTTATTTCATCCACTTGAGAGAAAAAGAAAACATATGATGCGTTCACGTTCCGCCCGCGTTGCGTTAGCAGCAGCTCTCCTGTCAGAGAGATGTGAGACAGATGTCTCTGCACACCGGGACATTTGGACCGCCGTGTCTTTGTCTTGGCCTCGGATGGACCGTGCGCGCGCGCGCGCGGGCGGCTGCGATGATAAAACGCTCAGGATCCCAGTTTATCTGCGGGAATAATGCGGAGCACGTTTTATTCCTCCCGCGAGACAAACGCGTCACACTGAAGCTGAAACGTGACGACGCGTGGCTGCTCGTCCGTTATTGTATCACCGCATCAAAGATCGTGTGCGAGACAGAGTTCCACTCCACTGCAGTTTAATATTGTTTAATTTTCCTTCATCCTGGCGGTGAATTGAAATTTTGTGGATGACGGTGATTGAGCTAACAGTGAAGGTTATGGGTTTGTCTTTTGTAGTGTGTGTGTGTGTGTGTGTGTGTGTGTGCGTGTGTGTGTAAAACGAAGAGAAATACTCGCTTTGCAATTTTTAACATTTTTACTTTTATCAAAAACATTTGCACATATAAAATTTTTTACACAAAGAGGTTTTTTTTACATACAAAAGAACAGACGATGTTTTTTTTACTAGGAAGAATAACATATGCATCTAAATAAAACAAATACAAATAAGTACTGACGTAGACTAAGATACAAATCAATAGCATATTAAACTGGAATCAACGAGAACCTTTTTTTTTGGAAAATGCAACATTACGTGATTTCAGAGCTGGATCAAACATCAAACCTTTGAGAAAATATTAAAACCCTGTGACCCTGAGGAAATGTGTTGTTAAAAACCTGTTTTTAAATCTTTTGTTATTTTCTCTGGATTCATGACTTCTCCCACCAACATAACCGGAAGTGTTTTTAACTTTTGGGAGATTTTAAAAAATCCGAATATGGCTACACCTCCTACTAAATACAATGTTATTTTTCCAATGCTCCTCTAACATGCAAAGTAAAAGCTAAAATATCTGTGAAACAATTCTGAAGTCAGTCATTTGGTGTTTCTGGTCGTTTTGTTCGTTTTGGTAATGTGCATATTCATAATTTAAACTATTAAATCCTTTAAACGTCTATTCTAAAACCCTGTATGTTGTTTACCCTGTAGAAATAAAACCCTGTTTTCTCTTAAAGACACAGTCGCAGACAGGCAGAGTTTGGCAAGACTGCAACCAGTTACACACTGTGCTTTGTGCCCTTTGTGTCTAAAGTTGAAACAATTCTCTAATTGCACCAGGAAAGTCAAACCATTTAGAGCCTCGTTTACCTCAATGGTAGAAGAGTTGCGGTTTGTGAGACGTTCTTATGCCGAATGGCAAAAACGAGCAGTTGTTTTTATGTATCATATCACATCTGACCGGATATATATATATATATATATATGAAATTTAGAAACCTATAGAAGGATGTTTTTGGTGACATTTTAAAGGGACATTTCAAGGACTCGATTAACCGATAAACTAATCGATATAAGGACGTGTCACCTCTGAAGCATCAGAAATAAAGTAGATACATCAAAGTCATTGACGTTAAGTCGTCGTTTTGCTGGTGTGTGGACGGACGATGTTAAAGCGGGGGGGGTGGGGGGGCTTCAGGACCCGTTACTCTGGACCCGTTACTCTGGACCAGTTCAGTAACGTCATTGTTGCGGGGAGAAGGTGCTCACATGTCTGACGGTCACATGGTGCTTCATGTTCTCACGCGGTGATCACCGCCTTCACGCTGCCGCTGCTGCTGTTGTTGTTGTTGTTGTTGTTGTTGTTGTTGTTGTTGTTGTCCGTTGTTGCTCTCTTGTTCTTGCTCCGTCCTTTGGTGTTGGGCAGCTTGTTGTCTTTCTTCCAGCGCATGCGTCGGTTCTGGAACCACACCTTCACCTGGCGCTCGGACAGGCAGAGCGCGTGAGCCACCTCCACGCGGCGGCGGCGCGTCAGGTAGCGGCTGAAGTGGAACTCCTTCTCCAGCTCCAGCACCTGCTGGCGCGTGTAGGCCGTCCGCAACCGCTTCGGCTCCGGCCCCACGTGGTTCGGATTAACTGCGTGCAACCCAAACAAACGAGGAAATAAAGGGAGGGAAAAATGAAAGCCAAAAATAGCACCACAATTTATGGGTTTTATATGATTTCAGTCATTAGTGTTTGTTGTGTTACACATGCGTGATGTTATATAAAGAAAAGAGTCAGATAGGAAATAAAAATAGTTCAATTATTACATTTGATTTCAGCGTCATGCTGTTAGCTGCTCTGTCCTTAGATTTTTCTTTTATCTCTATTTGCGATCGTCTGGGAAGAGATCCAAGAAACAATTTTACTTTTAACTTGCACCTTTTTGTTCAGCTGCACACCAGACACACACACACGCACACACACACACACACACACACGCACACACACACACAAAGAGAGAGAGAGAGAAACGCGCACACGCCGTGACAGGGCCATAAAACTTTATAGGGGTTGTAATTCTCTCTGACTTTCACTGAGATCATAAATAACTCGACAACAGAAAATGGTGCTCGCAAATGGACACAACAGAAAGAAAGAAAGAAAGAAAGAAAGAAAGAAAGAAAGAAAGAAAGAAAAGGAGTTTGTGCGGTAAAACTTTACCAGGGGAATTAGACAGGCAGTGATGATGGAGAGATGAAATGGAAAGAGTGTGGAGCAGTGATTTAAAAAAAAAAAATAAAAACAAATAGATGTGAATCTTCTCTCTCACCATGAGCGACGTGCACCTTCTTCATCCACGGGTAGACAACAATAGGCGGCTTGTCTTTGCCCTGGCAGGCCGCTCTCCTCTGCACCTGAGCGGGCTTGGAACAGGTCATCCAGGCCTGGCAGTGCAGCTCACCCACGGGGAACCTGTCCTTCCCGGGGGCGTCTGTCTCCCTGTATCCGGGGTAGGGTGCACCATGGTGCTGCGAGTGGTCCTCTCCATCCTCGCGGTGATGCCCCTGCACAGAGTGTGGATAGCCGGGTTGTTGTTGTGGTGTGTATGGAGGCGGAGGGGGCTGCATGGCCTGATAAGACCCTCCATAAGTGCCACTGTCCTGGGGGGTGTTATAAAAGCCCCCCTGGTCACTAAAATTACTGTAATCTTCTTCACAAGGCGGGAACTGCGGCTCAGCATATTTACAGCTCACCACGTAGGAGTCCATGATTGATTTATAGCGAGGCTGGTAGGAGAATACTAATTTTTCTTTCTCTCCCCTCTCTCTGTCTCTTTTCCCCCCTCTGGCACCGAGCCATCCTGCGGCTGTCAAATAGACGGACGGCCGCGCGGGCCACGTGACCCCGCCGCCAGCCAATGGGAGCGCGGCGCTGCGGGGTTGTTTATGTCGGACGTAATGGGATAATTTGAGGGAGAAGGGGAAAAAAGTTCATTACGAGACTAATGAAGATTTGCCCTGCTGGGGCAAATGGTTAAGAATAGATGTTTGAAGACTTTGAGAAATAACGTGAAGGATCCTGATGAGCCCCCCCCCCCCCCCCCCCCCCCCCCCCCCCCCCCCCCCCCCCCCCCGGGCCCCCCCCCCCCCCCCCACACACACACACACACACACACACACACCCCTATTGAAATGCACGGAGTGTAGATTTATGACTTTTAGCTGAGTGACTTTTAGCCCCACAGATGGCCGAGGCTGAAAAATTAATCTGGCCCAAATTGAGCGCCATATTTGGCCTTGTGGCGAGTCAAAGGGCGGACAACAAAACCTGGCCCCCAATAAAAAGAATGGGATAAAAGGCTCCCAGACAGTGACTAGTAGTTGGCTTTGTTTATGCCGGGGTCAGCTCGGGGTGTCCCGCTCACCACCACCACCACCTCCACCACCACCACCACCACCACCTCCGCCTCTAAAGGAACACAGAACACAGGCGGGCTGGAGGAGAGAGAACCGCGACAGGGCTGCAAATAAATGAAGCCGAGTGATACCGAATGGCAAATCTCAAAAAGAGAAACCGTGAAAGGCGGTGAGTGGGAAGATGTTAAATTGAAGCAGCCCCCACCCCACCCCCCACACACACACACACACACGAAGATTCAAAAAATAAAAAATAAAGATAAGAAGCGTTTTCTTGCGCACTGATTCTTTTATTCCCCCTGAAATGAAATCGTTTCTATCTGAGATGTAAAAATCACAAACGTCAAATAAGAAGAAGAAAAAAAATGTGTGCACTGAGGAATACACCATAAATCTGCGTTACATCCATCAGGCTTTTGAGGGGGTGGGATGGGGGGGGGGGTTCTTGTGTGGCCGCAGCTGCTCTCTGAGGATGCTGAAGGTCCGAGGCGCAGCCAGAAGCTCCTCATAGCCGCTGTGATGCAGCTGTAGTGTGACTTGTGACTTGTGTAGTGTGACTTGGGGGGGGGGGGGGGGGGGGGGGGGGGGGGGGGGGGGGGGTGATGGCTGCAGTGTTGGAGGAGCTCATGTCGGCTGAGGAGTTTGACACAGAGTTCAAGTCAACTCCACAGACCATGCTGAGCCTAACTGGCCGAACATTTCATCACTGCTCAGATGGCTACACAGCAAACACCACTGGCTGTTTTGGCTGTTTTGAAATCAGATTCACTTTCTCTTTTCTTTTTTTTTAACCTATAAAACATTTTAAATTCAGCCACTTCTGGTTGACGTTCAGTCACATGGATTATACCATGTTCTAGATGTCAATCAGCTGATTATTGACATGAACGATATCAGATTTGTTTCAAGGCATTTTGAATGGGCTGCAGAGATGCATTTGAGGCATTACGCACTCTGCACCTCAGGGTATTGTGTTGTTGTTGTTGTTGTTGACTAAGCTGAACTTAATACTACAGGGGTAATAAGCCCACTTACGTAATCACATTGTGTAGTGTGTAATGATCAAACCAAAAGATCTGTTTGGACAACCCCACGATGACGGCGTCACATTTCACACAGCACTACTCGCATGTCTGTCAGGTACAGGAACCATACACTAACAAATGGACGACTGAAACCGTATGCATGTTCCCGTTGTTCCCAACACGATTTGGTTTTTCCCTTTTCCTCTGATGGACGGTTCGTCCTCGCCCATAGACTCCCCTAGAACCCAATCTGTGACTGAGGCAGCTCCACACACATTCGGTTCTACAGGGTATGTATAGGCGAGGGCTCACTTCGTGGCTGGCTGCTGATGGCTTCTTTTGTTGTCGACAGAGATTTACAGTCACACATCCTCACTCAAAGCGCATCAGTCATCCAGCACGTTATCCCCCGCAGGGCTTTGCCTATAGACATAATTATGGTATCTAACATCAACGTACAACCTGGCCCTTCGTTTCCAGACGTTTGCACGTTTCAGTTGTACAACACGTGATTTATCATTGTCACCTTGTAATTTATTGGAACCATTAATGGTGCTGCAGCATGTAGCTTTTTGACATCAATAACTCAGTATTGGCATAACACATTCATTTTGATACATACGTGTAATTACTGTGTGCATCATCTAATAGCCCGCTTTAACGGTGTGCTGTGAAATCAGTGTGGAATCTGTTGTGCGGCGAATTGGAACTAAAAATTGTTATCATGTAACAACTGAATGCCAATGAAATATAACTGGTCAACACCAGCAGATAAGGGATGTGGACCAGTGCCATTTGTTTGTTAGTAATACTTCATTCTGAACTCTCGGGAAAGTGATTTTAAACACATTTTTTGTAGTTTAGCTTCGTTTCCACAGTTTCGTTGCTTTATAAAGTAAAATATTCACAACCAGTCAACCGCCTTAATGTTGTGGCCGATCCGTGTTTATGTTTCTTACAGTGAGGTCATACTTTCTGCTGGACGGCTCTGGATGCCGTTATTCCCACCTCGTTAGAAAGAATTAGAAACACACCTCAACACAATGCTGTTCATTTTGGAAATTTGGGAATTACAACCTCAGGAATAAACCGTTAAAATAACATAACACTGAGGTGGAAATCAAAGGTGGAATTACTGCATTAGCTTTACAAGTGTATCTAATCAGACTTCCTGTACTCGCTTATAGATGGAAACAATGTCCCAAGTGTGATTCAACTGGGAAAATCGCTGAATTAACATTAATATCATCAGCTGATGACCCAAGATAGATCAGTCAGTCGTGTTGGTTTTATATGGATCAGGTGTCATCTGCCAAAGTTGTTGGTGAACGAGCTCCCTGCAGCTGCAGTGGAGTGTGACCTTTGTTTTAAATGGTGGCTCATGGTGAACGTGGCCCGAACATCAGAACGCAAATTTCTCATTTGGATCCCGCAGGTAAACACCTTGATGGTAAAAGATGTTTAGAAGAATCCAAGAAGTGCTAAATATTCAGGAGAGAGATTTCCTGCTGTAGCCCTGAGCGGTCCTCAGTCCTCAGAGCCCTGGCCGAGTCTCATTTGGACTGTTTACACGCACTAAATTCCCATGGCCATTTGAGTGAGTGGCTGGTGAAAACTCGGCTCCCAACCATTTGCTGCAGACGCCTGAAGAGCGTGTGGAGCGAGAACAACAGCTTTACATATGTGAAACGCCAATGGCTGGACATAAAGAGCAGTTTGAATCGGAGCTAAACACTGATTGTTTTTTTTTTTGTTGTTTTGTTTCGTTTTGTTGTTGGGAACAATTCAAACCGATGATGTGGTTGAATAATGACACTGCAGTGTCCAGTACAAACGCTCCCAAATCCATCCATTAATCCACACTTCAAGTCAGAAAAGAGAAAGAATAAGACTTTGACCTAAAACTTTCATTTTTCACCAGCTCCTCCAGGAGCAGCCTGGATTCTCCTGCTAAATGAGCTTTGAACACAGGAGTCATTAGCTCCCGGCTCCTGAATGGGCTCTGAACCCAGCTCTGAACTGTGGTGGACTCCTTTAGAGACCACAACAACAACAGAGTGAAGTTTCAGTTTTTGAAAGAGCATTCTTCTGTAAGAATGTAGCCTAGCTGCCGTCAGGTCGCCAGAGGGTCAATCAGAAGCGTTGACCGCTGGTTCACCGTTTCATTAGTCCTGGAGCTGGACAGGGCCACGCAGGGGCCCGCGCTGGGGACCATCCAGAGTTCACGCGGCCTGCGGGAGTCGCGAGCCCATTGTTCGGTGATTGTTGTGCAAAGGCTGGTCCGAAATTAAAGGCCTTTCTGATATCGACCCGCACTCGGCTCAGATCAGCTGCGTCGCATCTCTTCTGTCCATTTTCAATCATCGGCGCAGTATTGATAAAAGTCGGATAATGAATTGTCAACTCAGCAGTTTTTGTTGTTGTTGTGTTTTTTTGGCAGACGCCCTCTTATCGAACTGGGGACTCTACTCTAATTATTTTTTTCTAATTAATCAGGTTAGGTGCAGCGGCAGAGCGGGAGTCACCGGCTGTGCCGCGGCTCTGGTCTCGGTACAGTTTGGAGGTTTTGATGGAGTCCTCCGTTCATGCTGCTCTCGGCCTGTTTGTGGCCGCTGTGATATAAAGCCATTCAAACGCCGCTTTTCTTTCTGGGGTCGTTTCACTTTTTCATCTTAGACAGGCTGACCGCCGGCTCACCCCTCCGCCCCCGGCCCTCTGCCGGGTCAAAGCCGAGCTGCGAGCAGCTCGAACCCGGTTTAGACATTAACTGCGACCTCCAGCCTGCATGGGAACCCGCGCGCACCGTCTCGCGCTGACCAGCAACCAGCGCGCGTGAAAAGCCCGCTCCGTATCATATATATATATATAAAGAACAAAATAAATTAATGAAATGAAATTCAGCGTATGTACTAATCACACGCTTTGATTAATTAATTAAACTATCAGTTGATATGCATGATCCAACAGTGGTGCGATTTAATCAAATATATTAAAAGGCTGTGACGCAAAAGCACTAAGAATTGACCGAAATCACGTGATCGCAATTTATGGCCTTCTCACACGGATTAAATGAGTGAATCGTCAAAACAATACTAGGAAATAAATTGCAGCTCATTTTAAATAGAATTACAATTATCATATTATTTAATTATCTATTTATCTACCTATCAGAAATATTTCTGGCTACAAATTATTTAAATTTAATTCTGTTCCACTGTGCGGCTCGTGGACCAGAGTCCGTCCACTGATCTCAGCGGCTGTGGACAAACTGTAGCCGTCTGTGATTCCAGACTGTTATTTCTTTGTTTTTTAATCATAATAAAATCATAATAAAATCTAATGAGACAGGTTTCATCAGAGCTGGGGGCAGATTTACTCTTCACAGCTCACACACACACACACACTGTTCGCATAAACACACAAACCTGCAGCACCACATCGTTGTGTGTGTAACACTGTGGCCCGCAGTCTAACGACACGTTTTAACACCGCAGCCAGTAAAACACACGCAGACCTAACCATGCTAACCTGTATAATCCTCATCATTCTCCTGAGAAATATTAACATTACACAAATCCTTTACACAGCCCTGCATGGCAATCTGCAACATCTGTGATAGACAGAAAGCAAATGAAAAACTATATATCAGGAACACACACACACACACACGTACACATTTAAGGGCATAAAACATGAATTGTCTTTTAAAATCCAAACGCTCCAATCACAATCAGTATGAACTGACACTCGATTCAACCATTTCTCTACAATACTGAATATATGTTTACTTTAGACACAAACCGACGACTTCTTCTTTAACTGAAGTTGGTTTTAGGATCTTATTGTTTGACTTTTAATTAAATATTTTTACATCCGAGGTTTTTTTTTTTTAAAAAAAGAAAACTGCACAGCAGCAACATAAATATTTTAATTTCGGTCGGTGAGGAGTCTTACTCCTGAATCAATTACACGAGCCTTAAAAGTCATTGATTCCACAGCTGCATATAAATATATGTACTAATCACACGCTTTGATTAATTAATTAAACTATCAGTTGATATGCATGATCCAACAGTGGTGCGATTTAATCAAATATATTAAAAGGCTGTGACGCAAAAGCACTAAGAATTGACCGAAATCACGTGATCGCAATTTATGGCCTTCTCACACGGATTAAATTAGTAACTGGTCAAAACAATGCTAGAAAATAAATTGCAGCTCATTTTAAATAGAATTACAATGATCATATTATTTATTTATTTATTTATCTATCTATTTATCTATTTATCTATCTATCAGAAATATTTCTGGCTAGATTTTTTTTGTTTTAAATTCTGTTCCACCGTGCGGCTCGTGGACCAGAGTCCGTCCACTGATCTCAGCGGCTGTGGACAAACTGTAGCAGCCTGTGATTCCAGGCTGTTATTTCTTTGTTTTTTAATCACAATAAAATCGTAATAAAATCTAATGAGACAGGTCTCATCAGAGCTGGGGGCAGATTTACTCTTCACAGCTCACACACACACACACACACACACTGTTCGCATAAACACACAAACCTGCAGAACCACATCGTTGTGTGTGTAACACTGTGGCCCTCAGTCTAACGACACGTTTTAACACCGCAGCCAGTAAAACACACGAAGACCTAACCATGCTAACCTGTATAATCCTCATCATTCTCCTGAGAAACAGTGACATTACACAAATCCTTTACACAGCCCTGCATGGCAATCTGCAACATCTGGGATAGACAGAAAGCAAAGGAAAAACTATCAGGAACACACACACACACACACACACGTACACATTTAAGGGCATAAAACATGAATTGTCTTTTAAAATCCAAACGCTCCAATCACAATCAGTATGAACTGACACTCGATTCAGCCATTTCTCCACAATACTGAATATATGTTTACTTTAGACACAAACCGACGACTTCTTCTTTAAATGAAGTTGGTTTTAAGATCTTATTGTTTGACTTTTAGTTAAATATTCTTACATCCGGGTTTTTAAAAAAAAAAAAAAAGAAAAGAAAACTGCACAGCAGCAACATAAATATTTTAATTTCGGTCGGTGAGGAGTCTTACCCCTGAATCAATTACACGAGCCTTAAAAGTCATTGATTCCACAGCGGCATATATATATATTTATATATGTGTGTGTGTGTGTGTGTGTGTGTGTGTGTGTGTGTGTGTGTGTGTGTGTGTGTGTGTGTGTATAGTATATATGTACAGGTGCTCTCTCAGTCATCACATCTTTGAAGTGGTTCTGGTTGTGTTGATCAGATTATATACTGGACCAGACTACAGGTGGATCTCTGGACCCGCTCTCTCGTTACACCGAGGGCCCCTGGGAGGTCCCCGGACCACCTTTTGAATTTCCCGGCCGTCCGTCTAACGCCCCCCCACCCCACCCCCACCCCGCCTTACAGTCATAACTTCATATCTTTGCCAAATATGAATGGAGACGTACACTTACTTGTTGTGCTCTGATCTCGCGGTAAGACGCGGTGGTTGGCGACGGTAAGATCCCGTCGGTACGGACCGAGGCTCGTTACCGGAACCGTTGTGTTCTCCTCGCGACACAAAGCGCTTTCTGTTGATTTCCGACAAATATCGTCCTCCAATCCCATCTGGCCGCCTGTCGGCTTTTCTCCCCGAGTTATATTTTGGGGCTTGTCAAAGCGCCGGCAATAAAACACACTTTATTACCGTCACGTGCTCGCCTTTTTTCCCCTGCTGCTCCCACGCGGGTTCATAAATTATTACATCCTGCACCAAGAGCCACTTTATCCGCTAATGGCGCCAAAGAAAAAAAAAAACACTCTTTAATCTCTGGGTTTGTGTCGATGAACGTTGTTTTTTTTTATTAGTTTGAGTTGTAGCAACGTTTTTTTTTTTTTTACATTTTCAGGTTTATTTTTAACATTTTTGATCAGAATTTTCTTTTTTTCCCATTGTAATTCGTCTTTGAGACGAAATATTTCTGGTCGTTGTAATAATTGAGACTGGTGTTTTTTATACCTGACGCAGAATGTGTGCGTAAAAATGAACAGCCTCATTTTTCTGTGCGTAAAACGGGCAGTGCGCGCGTGGACGGACTCGACGTGTCCTGACCCTGTGTGTTTTTTTTCCCCTCCTGAACACACACACATACACACACACACACTCAGTCTGAACGCAGTTTTCCGGATGTTTCTGGAATGCTGTTTGGAGCATTTGTTTCCTGCTTTGATTTCCGTAAATGGGGAGCAATAAAGCCATAAACAGGCTCTGTGAAAACAGACCGCGCGCCTGCCTGTGTGTGTGTGTGTGTCTGTAAGTGTGTGTGTGTGTGTGTGTGTGTCAAACTGGACACCGCTTTGCTTGCTTTAGCAGCTCTGCGGCTGCTGACGACATTCAAGTGTCAGAACAGGTTATTAAACCAAAACGCGTCAATCAAAAACCATTAAAAAAACATCCCCACGATTTAATAAACACCACGGTAAAATTACACATAAGCTGATATTATATTATTAATATTATTAATAATAATAATAACGATCGCCCCCCAAAAACCGTTTTGAATTCATACTGATCGTGATACCTGAAATCAGTTTGTAATCTAACAAGAAAAACATATGTAACATGTATCTCGCATGCAGATTTAAAAACGTGTTAACGTTTAATGTAGCTGTATTTAATGTATATTTAATGTAATGTACATGTAGCTTTCATTCATTTAAGACCTGTTAATTTGAATAAAAACAGATGTTGTCCAACAGCTCCATCTTTAGTTGAATTAAGGAAACGTCATCGCCTGATTTTGAACCGCGAGCCGCTTAAACCCATAATAATTTATAGCGCCTCGTTCTGGCGTCCTGCCCGACAACGCCTCCTAGCTGTCACAACCTGGAATCACGTCCAGCTCGAATAAAACGATGCGGGGACAGCAGAGGGGATAAAGCGGCTCTGCTCGAGGTGCATTCGGTGTAACTGGGAAAAGCCAGCTTCTCCGGACCCCGCAGCTGAGGTCAGGGGATGAATGGGGCGAGCCGGGGGGGAGGGGGGGTGGTAGTTACGCGAGGCTGAACCAGGTTTAATAGGCAACTGATGTCATTGTGCGCTGCGGCACCCTCAAAGCTGCAGCGCCGTCTAGTGTTCCCATGATGCACAACAACTAACGGCGATAATGGATGAAGTGACTGATCTGCGTTAGTGTCATTTTTTTTTCTGATGCAATAACAGATAATTGTCCATAGTATTAATAGAACTGGAATAATCTGTGACTCAATATGTGTGAAAAATACGAGATTATAATACAAAAGACGAATTAAATTAGGATTTTTAAAGTCGTATGGACGCGCAGCTGTGATCGAGGTTTATTTGCTTTGTGATGTCTGCAGTGTGCGCGGCACCGTGTCCGCCTACCACCCGTTTCCTGACCAATACCGCCCCCTGGTGGCGTATACTAATAACTACACCCGGCTTAAAAATAATAGATTCAAATGGTGCAAAATGACATAAGCGGCCTGTCATATCTTATACTGGCTGTTTTTCTTTTCTTCTCTTTGTTTCTTTAATATAATAAAACACTGAATGATTATAGATAAGATACTGATACATCACGCAGCTCGATTTTCACATTTGTCATTATTTGTGTCGGATGATGATAAACTAGTCACTCTGTGAGTTATGACGCTGACGGGTCGTGACAGACACCACTCATCAATCATCTCACATCATCTGTCCGTCATTCCCACTGGGATTAGTTTAGTGGCAGTTTGGTTAAAGCGTTGTTTTGTAAAAATCGGTCAAACCTGTGGGTCGATGTCTCCTTCATGAACATCCAGGTGAATCGTCTCTCATTGCACCAGTCTGCAGGGACAGAGACAGAGAGAGAGAGAGACAGAGAGAGAAAGAGAGAGAGACATATGTTTTGTCTGTTTCTGTCTTCAGCAGTTCTGTCTGTCTCTCACACTGTGTCTGTGTGACTCTTGTCTTTTTGTCTGTCTCAGGTTGAATTCAATGTTTATCTCGTTCTCTGCGTCACTGTCTCCCTTTGTCCCTTTGTTTCTCTGTCTATCTGTCCTCCCCCCCCCACACATACACACACACACAGAGGAGGAGAGAGAGAGAGAGATTCCCTGCCGCATTGCAGTAGGTTGTAAATATTGAGTGCCAGCTGAGTTCAGCTGAGCAGCACCAGTGAAATACTGTCTTTGTCTGTCTCTGTCTCTCACACCCCGCCTGCTGCCCCCTCAGGGAGGAAAAAAAAGAAATGCAAAACTCCAGAAGAGGGAGAAAATACTGTGTTTCGGCCTCTTTGTCTCTCTGACACTGGGGCTGCCCTCATAAAAAAAAAAAAAAGGAACGTCAATGAAAACAGCACTCAGAGGAGAGGACTCCTTCTGTCTTGGTTCCGTCCATCTGTCCCAGGACGTTTTACAGAGAAGAGATGAGAAATTCAGTTTTTACGCAGACCTATGAAGATTCGTTTGAAAGAAGCAGGAAGGAGAAAGCTAATATGTGGATGGACGAGAGATGTTTTCTGTGGTGAAGATCTATTTACCCTCAGAAGAACCTTCAGCTTTTTGCAGCTGTGACTGATGCACGTCTATGAAAGTAGCCAAAATTCATATTCATTCATCCTGTTTAAGTCCCTGACGGCTGCTTCAGGCTGCACTTTAATAAACAGCCCTCGTTCCTGTTTAGTTCTTCAGTGTCTGAATTCATGTTGCTGTCGTTCAGTTCATGAACATAGTGTTGGTAAATGTGAGCGAACGTGACGGTGATGTTCCCCCTTTGCTTTTCCTCATATTCCCCTTTTTATACTGGAGCCTGGTGCCCATGGAGACACAGCAGCAGTTTAACAGCAGGCTCTTTATGCTCAAACACACAGGTCTGTTTGTTCTATTTCAAAAACACCTCATCTCCTTCTGCATGATGTCACCACGAGTTTCATCTGCAGGTGAAACACACAACAAATCCTACACACAACTACTATTGTTCAGATGAGGAATTACGTCCCATTGATCCACAGACATTATCAATAACAACAATCTACCAAACCCAGACACTCCACCACTGGGGTGTGAGCTGGTCCTGTGACTGGTGAGTACGGTTCAGATGTTCAGGTGTCAGAGCTGGGTGCAGGTACCTGGTGTGAGCAGTCTGCTGGACTCCATGTTCCTCTGCAGCAGCATCCTGACGTCAACAGCACAGAGGACAGAGGACAAATGTCAGAGCAGATCCAAACACACACCACATCACGGGCCTTTCCGGTCCACACACACACACACACACACACACACACACACACACACACACAGATCATGCAAAACAAATCTGCCTCTGCTCCTGAACGACACTTCTCTTCTTCTCTCTTTTTGTCTATAAACCTGTCGACAATAAGCGTTATTTGATGTCACGACGGAACAAAGCGGATGCTTTAAATTACAATGTCAAACTTTATGGCAACGAAGGAAATAACGGACACGCGAGTTGTGTTGTTGTTGTTGTTAATGTGAGAAATGTGGAAAAGAGGTGTGAACGTGCAGAGATAAACGGAGAGAGAATTTGTTTACCGTACATGGAGGCGCGCGGGTCCCGACGAGCCGCTCTGTGCTACCGAGAGCGCGCGAGGTGAGGCTGGCCGTGAGGGTATCCGCTGCACGCGCACACATGACCGACGGCGGCCAATGGCGCGCTGTGTAGGCCCATAAAACGGTTTTATGACCCGTGTGTGTGTGTGTGTGTGTGTGTGTGTGTGTGTGTGTGTGTGTGTGCAGTCAGAGAATGGAATTTATGGCAGCTGCACCCAGGAGAAAGCTGTATTTCCAAATAAACAAACGCACACATACACACACCACACGTACATTCATATACACATAAGCTGCACACACTCACTCACACACACACATTCACACACAGAGACAGGCCTTTAGAGCATTTTGGGGTTTTTTTCCTCTACACAACGATGAAAATCCAAAACGTCGACAATGTCAAGGAAAATAAAATCGAACCCAAATAGGAAATAAGAAATAACATTATATTTCTATATTTCCCCCAAACGTTGCCCAACACCTCACACATAAAGGAAATGACGCGTTAAATGAAGAAATAACAGATCCACAGTCTTTCGGCTCAAAAGTACAAGTATAAAGGAACAAATGCAATTTAACATTATTTTAACATCATTTTAAATGAGTCTATAGACTCATTTAAAAAAACACAAATATATATCTCTCTCTATATATAGAGAGAGATATTCCACAGTAAAACTATAATTTAACAGAATATATATATATATATATCTCTATATATAGAGAGAGATATATATATAACTCTCTGATGCGACGCACGTAGAAAACTGATTGAAGTGTTAATACTGTGTGTTGTGTTGTGAATGGTTTATGGTCACAGTGATAAAATGATTAAAGAAGGTGAAACACAGGGATGAGTGAAAGCTGACGAATCAAACCCGTCCATGCGGATGATTTTATTGTGTTTAACGCCGACAGCTTTAAACGAAAACTATTATTTTCATTTTCAAGCATTTATTGAATTAATAATACGATTATGTTTCCATTCTGTTTATTCTATTAAATTATAGTTTTACTGTGGAATTTCCCTCTTCATTCTCTCATGAAGAATAAACCCTAACAGCCACTGGTCCCTAAATGAAACCAGTTAAACCACTGCACGCAGTTAATTCGTCTTTCTGTTAAAGGGACTGATTTGTACACAGGTTTAAATCAGAGACTGTCTGTGTGTATATGTGTGTGTAGTCTGTATGTGTGTATATGTGTGTATAGACTGTATGTGTGTATACACTGTATGTGTGTATATGTGTGCATAGACTGTATGTGTGTATATGTGTGTCTAGTCTGTATGTGTGTATAGATTGTATGTGTGTATATGTGTGTATAGTCTTTATGTGTGTATAGACTGTATGTGTGTATATGTGTGTATAGATTGTATGTGTGTATAGTCTGTATGTGTGTATATGTGTGTATAGTCTGTATGTGTGTATATGTGTGTATAGTCTGTATGTGTGTATAGATTGTATGTGTGTATAGTCTGTATGTGTGTATAGATTGTATGTGTGTATAGTCTGTATGTGTGTATAGATTGTATGTGTGTATAGTCTGTATGTGTAGACTGTCTGTGTGTATAGATTGTATGTGTATTTTTGATTGTATGTGTGTATAGATTGTATGTGTGTATAGAGTGTATCGTCTGAACTAACACACATATGAGTGAAGCAGAAAAACTCAGTTCTCACGTGCTGCTGCTGTTCCATGACTTCATGGTGATGTGGCCTACAGCTACAGCTAACTTAATATGATTGGCTATAAAAAATTTTACTGTCTTGTTTTTGTTGTTGTTTGTTTGTTCTCATACCCCTCTGTCTGCCCCCTGTGGCCATTCTGCGCAGTGGAGCAACAGCCAGGCTGCCAGGCCAAGTGTTTGTCAACAATAAAGCATCTAGTAAATAACAACAATAATAATAATAATAATATCTATATAAAATCTGATCATTTAGCAGTTAAAGTTCAAATCGACTGTTTGCATCCAGCTGTGTGATTGGTGACAGACAGATGTGGTTTGTCTCCAGGTGTTGTTACCTTCAACTAATTGTTTCTCGTTTTCCCTGCAGCAGAATACAAAAGAACATTTCTTCACTTATTATTACATATTTTTTTTGTCTCCACAGAAAAAAGCTGTAAAAACTGAAAACTGATGTAATTTGCCATTTTACTGAAATTTTAACAGCTGCTGCCAAACTCAGTTGAATAAGAAAAAAGGCCTGTGGCTGATAATAATCAGACCATAGCAGAGAAATATGCATTTGTGTAGTCACCATGTGTTCGCACGTCATGCATTTGTAATGGGTGGAAGTGGAAACGTAAAACGAGACAGCATGCAGTAAGATGTGAAACGCCAAGCTCTCTTTTTCCTGCAGCAGCTCGATTTCCTCTTGTGTGATAGTGCAGCACTGCTACGTGGCTGGTTGTAACAGAAGGTGGCAGTATTACCTGTAAAAAAACAAAACAAAACAAAAAAAAACAAGTTTTGTTTCCAAAGTTGCTGAAAATGAATGATGTGATATTGTCATATAGGACCAGGCGATACTGGTGTTTTCTCTGTTATTGTTTATGATTTGTGATTTGTGATCTGATGACACTATAATGTTACCTATAACCATACGCGACCATTAACTTTATATTATTTGTTTTGGCCACAAATCCATTAACTGACTCCTTTTAACCACAATCCAGATGTAGGGACGAATCAATCCTGCTGCTTTATTCTGACTCCCTTCGTTTTAAGGTCTGTGCTGATTACTTTTAAAGGTTTTCTGTCAGTTACATTTATGACCTCTTCGGATCATATGAGCCACTGCATAGTTTAAGGTCCCCAGGCAAAGGTCTTTTATCTGCTTCGAGGCCCGACTGCAGACTAAAGGGGTCAGAGTGTGCGGAGTCAGGGCCCCGCGGAGATCAGGACAGTGGAGTCACTCCTGTCTTTTTCTCTTTTATCTCATATCTCTGAAACACCTTGAATTTATATGTGAATGTTATGTCCAAGGTTAAGTTATTGTAGTTATTTTTAATCTCTGCATTTAACTCAAACAACATTCTCATGTCCAGTTAGCTTTTTAATATTTTTTCCATTTTCTGCACAACATTACTGTTTTTTACGAAAAATTCAAAACAGCATTTTAAATTCTTTCTTTTATGTTGGTATGAGATAATTGCATTTAGAGCCGCCTCTCTCTTTGTTGTTTGTATTTTTCTCTGCACTGACTTCAAGGTCATACATGTCAAGGTGACTGCAGAGAGCTGTGGGGTTTTTGAATGTTTTATTTTGAAGAGAAATGAGAAGGCGGAAGTAGCATCACACACCCCTGTGACTGCTCTAATGTCCCCAGATGCAGATCCAGTCACAGGCTGTACCAGGTTTCCAAATGTAAACAGCACAGAATTCTTTTATTTTTTTCGTATTCAGATTGTAGCTTTGCTCTGACATCATAGTTCATCACTGAATGTCCCTATTTGTCCTATGACTTTTCACAGACGCTGACTAAATACATGTATTAATTGTTAACTTAATTAATTTTTTTTTATTATTGGTTGATTTATTTTAACTAAACCAACTTCCCCAACACAAAGTGATGAATGGCTCATTTTCCCACTGTGGCCTCTAAGAGACTAAATAATTTAAGGTTCGACTGATATTTGAAAACAGCTAGAACCACAGTTTACGCCCTAGAACAACTGATGTACAGTGGTACGGCTCGTGTAACACTATAGCGCCACTCAGCGGACTGAGTTGGTAACTACAGATTCAAGTTCTCGGTGTTGTGTTTCCACGGTTTGGAGTCTTTACACACAACAAACATCTGTGAGGGTCTAAATCCAGACGTTAAACAGTGAGGCGACACAAATAACAGAGTTAGCTTATTTTATAGAAATTAGATTTTTAAACAATGGCGCGATGACATTTTTTAAAAGACATTATCCATATAAAACAACAGTTCAAACACAGCATAATGTTACAGTTCTCTGAAACAGTAGACTGAAAATATACGCGTCATATCAACCGAATGCAAACTAATGTTATAAATAGCCTGCTCGATTAGTATTAGTATTAGTATTAGTATTAGTATTAGTATTAGTATTAGTATCCTTTTCTCTGCATAAGGGTTTGTTGTTTTATATATTTTAACTTCCTGCTTCCTGTTGGGAAAAAAACATTTAACTGGGGCAATAATTTGGTAACATGTTTCATCAGGATTGCGAACAATTATTATTATTATTATTATTATTATTATTATTATTATTATTATTATTATTATTATTAAAATTATTATTATTATTATTATTATTATTATTATTGTTTACATTATTATTTACATTATTATTTTCATTATTTAAGCTACCTTCCTGTGTTGGGTACATCGTTTTTGTGTGTTTGTGTGTTTTGTGAATGCGTTGTTTTGCTTGGAGTGAAGCTGTGTCGTTATCGTTCCTTTAGATATATTGTATCATATTGCGCAGCTCTGTTTTGTGTGTTATATTGTTGCCGTGTGTTCCGGCTTTATCTGCGACATATTATTCTGCGTACAGCACACGTAGAGGTTTGTATCATTGTTCAGTCAACATGGCGGACTTAGTCTCTGGGTCTCATTTAAGATGTGACATTCCATAACGTGGAAATACGAAGATTTGTTTTTTTTCAAACGATCAGCTGTTACCTGGTTCCTCATTAGTTACATCTGACTGTTTGTGGATTTAAAGGTAACACGTGATTGTGATCAGAGAATCCTGCGGGTCTGGGGGGGGGGGGGGGGGGGGGGGGGGGGGGGGGGGGGGGGGTGATCCAGACTCAGGCGCTTCTCGGCATAAAATCCTTTGTTTCACGTTTTAATTCCCTGAATAATGACATTTCCTGTGTGTGTGTGTGTGTGTGTGCGTGTGTGTGTGTGTGTGTGTGTGTGTGTGTCTGGTCCCAGACAATGACTTTAACATTTCGAGGGACGGTTGCGGCTCTCAGGGAGGAAGCAGCGTCCAATAAAACCATATAGAGCCCAGTCAGGAGGACTGTCTGGGCTAAATGACTTTATGGTTCCTCTCTCTCCCTCTCTCTCTCTCTCTCTCTCTCTCTCTCTTCAAACGATCAGCTGTTACCTGGTTCCTCATTAGTTACATCTGACTGTTTGTGGATTTAAAGGTAACACGTGATTGTGATCAGAGAATCCTGCGGGTCTGGGTGTAAACAGGTCGGGGGGGGGGGGGGGGG
>JAFBJQ010003685.1:729858-847264 GCA_016785345.1 Trinectes maculatus
TTATGGGAAATATTTAAATAGGAAGGACCTGAAAACTGTGTGGCCAAATGGCGATTTCCTCATTTATTATATAATAAATAATTATGTCTCGTGTCCAATTAAAGGCTGCTGCGCACGAGGACGTCTCTATGAAATATGCGCTGTCCTAATGGAAAGGTCGACGACTCGAGCCCATTTGGCCCAGTCCTCCTCCTGGTTTTGATCTTCTGATATACTGAACATGTTGAGCTCTTAATTAGACCTGGTGCCGGATGTTTAACATCCACATCCGCACGCGACGGCCTCCTGGAAACGTGCTGTGAACAGGGCGACTCTTGTCCGCCTGTGGATCCCTCATAAGCGCCGGGACTGTGGGGGGGTGTTGTACACTATAATATAACTAATACACAGTGTGTGTGTTAAAATGAATAGAAAACCTGATACTTAAACTACAGTAAACACGGTATTCTGTAAAAAAAAAAAAAAAAAAAAAAAAAAAGTTAATATTTTCCCTTTCGGCTTTTTTTTTTACGTTAGTTTATATTGACTGGGAGAATGAAGGTCATTTGACGTAGAGGTCACATTAACGTGCTCGGCGCTGTTTGTATTTTTAGGTGATTTTAGTTTTATATGAAAAACTATTTTATAGATGATTTGAAAAACGGAAAAGACTTCAATATTTCCTCTCTGGGCCTCACTATTAAACTAATGAGGAAATAAATAAACAACACCAGGCCTGTGGTAAACCTGAATACTTCAAACCTGAATACCGCAGCCCAACCAGACAGCTCATTTTATTTATTTTTAATAACACATTGTTATTATTGTTGTCATTGTCATTATTATTATTTGTAATAGCTTCGGTGGTAGTAGTAGTAATTTGTTAATTACTTGTTAACCTATTTTTTTTCGAAATCAACAAATTCCAGAACTTAATATTTTCCATTTCAACAGAAAACCACACTAATGATAAAAACAACAACACGTTAGGCCTGAACGTGTAAATAATATGTGATGTGTCAACAATGTGGATGTTGTAAATAGGTCGACACACCAGGCCTCCAGCTTGTAAACCTGAAGTCTGACGTTTATTAGAAGTCTTAGAGCTGCGTGTTAATTATTATTATCATTGCTATAATTAGCTGTCCACATTTTTTTTCAACATTTAAACTAAACGAGTCAGTTTTTAGAGACTAACACGTCTCATGCATTCAGACCAGCTCCACATGTTACGATTTTAAAAAAAACGATTAGTGGCGTTTAATGACACCGTTTTTTTTAATGACAGCACTGAAATTGTAAACACACACGAACAGAAACACCAGCTTTGGACGAGGGTGATGACGTCAACAGCGGACGAAGAGTTGATTTGAGCAGAATAACGGAGACTTACCTCGTGCGTTGGCAGAAAGACCGAGCAGCAGCAGCAGCAGCAGCGTGTCCACACCACGCAGATCCACTGTCTGACTGTCTGTGGACATCTGTCCTATAGCAGGTGTCTCGCTTTTTGGACACACACACACACACACACACCCTGACTGTCAAGTCCAATAAATTGTGTGTGTGTGTGTGTGCGTGTGTGTGTGTGTGTGTGTGTGTGTGTGTGTGTGTGTGTGTGTGTGTGTAGCCATGTGTTGTCCATGTGAGATCCACTCAGCAAATGGTGACACGGAGGCCTCTCACTCTCACTGGTGAGACCCGGACATGGTTTCTAACAATAATTATAATTAAACAAAAAACTGTTATACTCTAACCACAACAACCATCAGGAAATAAGTGCATGTTCAAACTGCCACAAATACAGAGCGCGCGCGCGCGCGGTAAAAGACAGCGGGTATTTCACAACAAATAATAGCAACTATTAAAAAGGAACATTTGCGACATTTCTTTAAGGGATTTAATGGCGATTAGTAGCGGTTTACTCACATTAGTATATATTATGACTCATAGCTCATATATATATATATATATATATATATATATATATATATGAGCTATGAGTCATAATATATACTAATGTATATATATATATCAGATGTACACTGATCAACACACACATATGATTTTATTGAATTAAGGCCCCAGTACACTGTTTTTACAGGCCCAGTGTGCTGATCTATAAACAGCCCTGACGCTGTGAAGTTCAAAATCACTGAAATATGAAACAGTTACTTATGGCTTATTTCCTTCCTGCTTCTGTGTAGCATTCAACTGATTCCCCCTGAAACACTGAATTTTGTCAGATGGATGTGATTACTGTTTGGTCCTCTGTGGCTATGCAGCCATCCGTTTGTCTCACACACACACACTGTGTGTCGTGTGTGTGTTGTGTGGGTGTGTGTGTTTTGGTTAAGTGAGGTACAGGATAGATGGAAAAAGTCCCCGCTGTTCATTTTCATTCAGTATTTAATTTATTATGGGTTAATGAATCGGAAATAACATCAGCATCTGGATTACTCATCAGCTATAATATATACATCAACAGCATATCGTGTGTCTGTGTGTGTCTCTGTGCGTGTCTGTGTGTGTGTTCTATAGAGAGTGTACTCCTGTGTGTGTGTGTGTGTGTGAGAGAGAGGGTTTTATTAGGCCCATAACTCTTTAGACTCCAGAGGAAGCTCTATGCATTAAAGCTGAAGGAGATGGATATGATGTGATTACTGTTTGGTCCTCAGTGGCTATGCAGCCATCCGTTTGTCTCACACACACACACTGTGTGTCGTGTGTGTTGTGTGGGTGTGTGTGTTTTGGTTAAGTGAGGTACAGGATAGATGGAAAAAGTCCCCGCTGTTCATTTTCGTTCAGTGTTTAATTTATTATGGGTTAATGAATCGGAAATAACATCAGCATCTGGATTACTCATCAGCTATAATATATACATCAACAGCATATCGTGTGTCTGTGTGTGTCTCTGTGCGTGTCTGTGTGTGTGTTCTATAGAGAGTGTACTCCTGTGTGTGTGTGTGTGTGTGAGAGAGAGGGTTTTATTAGGCCCATAACTCTTTAGACTCCAGAGGAAGCTCTATGCATTAAAGCTGAAGGCCAGATCTCTGCACACTGCAGCCTAATGTGAAACAGCTCAGATGGGAGTTGAGGATATGCTGCTGAATATTAGTGAGATGCCACATCTTCAACACAACATTTTCAATGGAGTGATAACAATGGAGACTCTTGGGGAATATATTTTGGGCTATGTATGCATGTGTGTGTGTGTGTGTGTGTTTCCAGAGCTGAACTGACAGGGTCTTGTTTTGTTTTGGTGCATTTGTGACATTCTGGCGCTCAGATTTAAAGCATGATGAAAATATACAATAAAACATTTCTTTCTGAAATAATATTTATCTTTTAAATGTAAGTCTGAGGCTCTACAGGGCAGAGAGGTCCATCATGCTGCAGTAAATTCAGTCTATAAAGGAAATACTTACATTACAAATCCTGCATGCTTTAATCAAAAATAAATGATAACTCCCTGTAGAATGTGCAATTAGTAAAAGTATTAGTAGAAAATTCATGTTTACAAGTTTGACATTTATGGTTAACTGAAGTTGTGGTATATGTAGTGACAACATAGAGACAACTCGATGATATATATCAGTCCCACTGGTCAGATGACGTCACATGCTCACTCTATGCAGCGTCGATAAAGAAAACCCACATTAAATAATGAAATTGCGACATCTAGTGGTCGAGCACCGGAAGTAAAACGTAGGGAACTGCGGTATTTTGGGGTTTACGTCTTACAAAAAACAAAAAGCTAAAGTAAATGCTGAGGTTTCTATAGTTACCGATATTTAAGCACATTATTTGACGACCAGTTGAAATTAATGTGACTGAGAGAGAAAAAACTTTCAAAATTCCGACTTGAAGAAAATAGACTACAACGCAAAGGATTCTGGGGAAAAAGAGCCACCGCCCCCATCGCACTGGTTACGTCATCTAAGATTTAGGTCCCTTACGTCTCTTACGTCACCACGCCGCGCCAAACTCTCCCGTCACTTTACATGTCTCATCAGGAAACAGTGAAAGTCTGTTATTAACCTGTTTCAGCTCCACACTGATCAACAAGACTGACAGAAACACACTAACGCTGCACACTGTGAGTATTTATTCAACATTTATGCTCATTTGAAAACGGTAAATAAAGACAATAAACGTTGACCCCGCGTGCCTGTGCACTGTCAACGCCGGAGTTGTAGCTAATCTGTTGTAGCTAGCTCACATCAGTTAGCAAAACACTTCAGGTTTGCTAACTTTAGGTTCGCTAACAGGCTAACTGAAGACCAGTTGGCTGCTAACACGACTGTATATTGCCGCTTATTGGTCTTATTTAAAAGCATAGAGACAAAAAGAAGGCTACGTAATTATCATGACTTACACATATTGTGAGCCTTCACATTTAATGACTCATCATGTCACTGAAACCGTAAGCCTTATGTTTTGGTTTAAAGACCTTTCTGCTTGTTCGCAAAAAGCCAGTACACAATGTTTGTGTAAGTCACAAATACAGTACAGCATTGCTGCTTCGTTTGTATGCTGTTGCACAGTGTAACACGTGTGGCTTCAAATCAGCTTTGTGTCAGAATTGCAGTCGTGTCCTGAACAGTCATATCTAGTGTAAAGGTAAATGCATGTCATCATAAGCATTGATGACAAGCTTATCCAGAGAGATAAAGCAGGGGCTGTTCAGAGGGTTGATCTATGTCCTGCATTGCTGATCTAGTTTTCAGAATAAGATCAGCAATTTAGCATAGCACGATGAAGACGATATGTTTTTGGTGTACACACTGTTAACAGTTCATTAGGTACACTAAGGCAGTCTAACATTTTAACAAAAACTAAACAAAATCTGATAAAAATATCACAACACTATATTATTTGAAGCTTGGTCTACATAGGAGACTCTCAGCTGGATGCAGTGATATAAGAAGGAATAAGTAAGTTTTCTTAGAAATTCACAATAACAGCAGAAACTATAGTGACCACTTATCCTGTAGGCAACTTGCTTAATCCTGTGATTATGTCAGTGTTGTGTACATGTCATAGCATACCCACAGGCTTACTTGTGGTGTTAAACATCGGCACACATTGTGTAATCGTAACCACAAGATTATGTGCTTTTCTTACATCAGTTCTGCAGTGAAGCAAAGGGAACCGTGCTGCGATTACAGATATGGGGGCTCTGCTGTCCCGATGGAGGGTAAGTGGATTGATAAAGCTAAAAAAACAAAACAACGCTAAACACTAAAGAAACAAAACTAATTAAAAGCTTAACATCCAGAATGTTGTTATGAACTCTCATTTGAAACAGCATTTTTCTTTGTTTATGGCAACTGATGAGAGTATTTGAGAACATTTTGAGCATGTTGCCTTCAACACATTGAACCTTGTGCCTCAGCTACATGAAATACAAGAACTATCTTTAGACATACTAGTGAAGTCAAAGGGAAAGAGAGGGCAACCAACAGTGAGATTCAGCAATCGAGACTGCACTGGTTGTATCCTTTTATTTTTCAGAAAGATAGAAAGCTGTGTAATCAGAGGGATAACGTAACACTGCAGCACATTTATGCATATTTACATGAACCAGGTACAGAACATTTGACCATGTACCAGTAAACGCGTGTACAGTGCAGACTGTTTATTGACTACCAGTCAGTCAGTTCTGAAGTCTGGTCGTTCTCATACATCTGATGATGGTTTTCTCATCTTTATGTGTAATCTAGGCAAAGCCAACCACAGTAGAGCAGCTGGAGAACCTGGACAAGGTATTGATTAAATATTGAATCAGATTTTATGTATTCACACACACAAACAGAAGTCACAAGCAATTTCACAAGTCCAGATATACAATAGTCTGATGAATTGTAAACTTAACATCTGATTGAGAATCTCTGTACCGTTTAAATAACCTTTAACCTCCATGCTTCTCCTGCAGGAGATTAAAGAGCTGGAGGAGTTCAGAGCCAAAAACCAACGGCTGCAAAAGGTAAATTTGGCAATTTATTAACGCAGTGATGTTACCGAAATGTGTTTTTAATTTTCTCATCACACTGTTACTATCTCTTTGCAGCTATGGGTCGGTCGGTTGATTCTGTACTCGTCAGTCCTCTACTTGTTGACTTCTCTGGTTGTTTACTGCCTCTACCTACCTGAACAATGGTTGCAGAGACTGGCCATGGCTCTGCCCTTCTTCATATACCCTGTGCTGTAAGTGCTCACATTGTTTCCTACAATATTTCATAATTATCTGCAAAATGTCATTTCTAATGTGTTCTTAAAAATGGCATCCTGAATTTTACTTTTTAAATCCCTTTCCTGTCAGTTGTCTCTATATTTTTATTTTAGTGTTTTCCAGGTGTTTGTGTTAGTTGACAAGATGATGTTATTTTAAAAGCCTCATCCTCACTTGGCCTCTTTTTTTTCCCCTCACCAGAGTGTGGTTCATCAGGAAGCTATTAATTTTTCTCTTTTGCAAACGCACAGAGAGAAACAGTAAGTAAACACCTTACCATTATCGTGGGTACAGGTTGCCTCTAGAAGTATTATTTTTATAATATATTACACTGACTGATTCTGGATAAAGTAAACTGATTTAAGTTCATGCTTCTGTTTTTAGGTGATAAACTAGAAGATTTAAAGGCTGCCAAGAAAAAGATTGTAAGTTTTCAAACTGTCAATATTCACTTTTCATTTTACTGACTTATTTTAATATATTGTCAGTTTTCCAACATGTAGTTTTAGTTTCTTTCAATTTTATTAATCCTAGGAAGCCACACGATTTGGTCTGTTCTTAAATAAGTCTACAGTTTCTGTGGTTTGTGTTTATAGCTGGAGGAAGTGATGGAAACGGAGACATATAAAAATGCAAAAGTCATCCTGGAACGCTTTGATCCAGAAGCTAAGAAAAAGGCTGTAAGTGCTGCTGTGTAGTTTTTTTGTACCTAATTGAACATTAAGTGTGTCTTTGCTTTATCTGACTTTGGTTTGTTTTTGTTTGCTGTTGATGTGTAGGAGCTGGAGTCGACTCCAGTACGTCCGCAGATGACTCCCAGGCCAGGACAAGGTAAAACATAACACATAAAGCATGACATTTAAAGTGTGTTAAGTTGTATTGGAAGGGTCTTCTGACAAATTTACACTAACAGGGAGACAGAGTACTACAACAGTAACAAAAATATCAAACTCTTGCATTTGCAATGGGATACATTCTCAAATGAGATTCTACCCTTTATGCAGAAATTCGACAAAGAGGAGTGCCAATAAGACTCATGCCAATGGGTACCCCAGTTGCCATGGCAATGACTCCCCCACCTGGAGCACGGCCCCCCTTGGGACCAGGGGGCACACCTGTTGGTAAGGATAGATGAGATAATTAATGTGTATTAAAGTATGTTGCACTGCTGCCAGGAACCTTTCTATACATTATAGATAGATACACTTTATTAATCCTGCAAGGAAAATTGTTTATTACCCAGAGGAGCTGTATGTGTGTCTGCAAATGTGCAAATCAGCTGAACCGTAACAGATCTAAACCTGCCAGCTCCAGAGTATAAAGTCTGTGAAATGTCAGATGGAGCAGGTGTGTGTTGGAGAATTCACAACAAGCGAGTGGGCATGTTGTGTTGTTGACATTTACATCCTGCATCCTGCTCACTCTACTCATCCCAGGGGAACAAGCTTCGGTTTTGTGCTGTATGTGAGAAAGGGCAACAATATCCGGATGATAAGGTCTGGACATTGTCTGGAGTGGTTGTGTGTCCTTCTGTGCGATTCTCAGGAGTCCACGTCATAAGTTACGAATCAAGTCAAAGGCAACTACAGTGGACTGCAAGTTCTGTCTTTATTCCATGATGCTCTTCCTACAGAACCTGTCCCTCTCTCAGCTCCAGGAGGACCGCCGGAGAGATCCTCCCTGACTCCCTCAGTCCTGCAGGGGGCAGTACCGAGGACCCTCTCCTCTCCCATAGCAGGAGTAGGTCGGTTGCATCTTGGGATGATTGCTTGTACCTTTGTGTTATTGTGTGATCAAGCTGTGGTTTGCAACACCCATAAACCTAGTGTAGGCAAATCCAGGCAAAGTGTTTGATTCTGAGGAAATCAGGGCTCATCAATGAAATCCATAAAATCTGTTGTTTCTGCAGGCATGCACCCTCCAGGTCCTCCATTAGCAAGACCCGTTCTGCCCAGAGACAGGGGAGCTGTGGATCGAGTCATTGAGTACCTAGTAGGGGATGGACCACAGAACAGGTGAACACACCTGTTGTTGGCTGCGAAAGTTCCTGAAGGTCAAAGTTCAGTTTTCATGTGACATTTAATGCCAGGAACAGGGGAAATTGTCACAGAGCAGTTATGTGATATTCAATCACTGTCAGACCACGTCTACCCAGGCCAAACTATACAATATATAGATTAGTCTATAAATCACATAAGTCTTGAATCAAATTGTCTGTTTCCCTCCATTTCACCTTCTGTCCCATAGATACGCGTTGATCTGCCAACAGTGTTTCTCCCATAACGGCATGGCTCTTAAAGAAGAGTTTGAATACCTCGGTAAGAACTGAAACTCACTCCTGCATTGAAAGAGAACTTGCTTGTTAGGTATTAAGAAATCCATAAATTCTTTGTAATGCGTAATGGAATATTTATTTTATGAATCAGTTGTTCACTTCTGTGTTTAATCCTTTCTTTCTGTTCCATCTGTTGTCCCTCTTCCTGCAGCATTCCGTTGTGCATATTGCTACTTCCTGAATCCGGCCAGGAAGACGCGTCCTCAGGCACCAAGGCTTCCAGAGTTCAGCTATGAGAGAAGACTGAGAGCAGAATCCCGTTCGCCTGGACCAACACCACGTTCTGGGACAGACACAGAGGAGAATGCGCCCCCTTCTGGAGGTACAGGAAAACACAGATATACACACAAATGTATACAAGCTTCAGGCTAGAATTACTATGCCCAGTTAACGAGTACATTTCTGATTTGATTCATTGTTTGTTGAAATGAATGTGAACTCAGATGAAAATTAAATCAGGTCTGGATCTGAGAACAGTGAATTGTGGAAGTTTGGTCAGACCTGTGACCTGAACATTTGTGCTCGACACCTGAGAGAGACCTGCACATTCCTTCCCCTAACCTCTCATGTTAGATGCTTCTTAGTAAATGAGCTTCAGTAAACTGTCTGATTTGTTTGTCTTTGATTCTTTTCCTCACTTTAATGATGCCAACTTCTATCCCCTTGTTGTTAAAATGAAAGGAGCCAGCGGAGGTGAGACAGCATCAGTTTTAAATAGCAGCAAAACGTTCAAAGCAAAAAAAACAACTGCAACAGCTGAAGTGAAAAACACAAACACATTTCTTTGCTTGTTTACATGTGAACTTACAGAAGAGCATATACCATGCCTAAAATAAAGTCGCCTCACATGAGTCCCCTCAGTGGTCCCACAGCTTTATTACAGTGAACCAGTGAACCAGTGGGTTTAACAGTGTGATCTTGCCTCTAGCCAAGGCTCCGACTCCATGGAATTCGGTCCACAGTTTCTCCAGTTTCCGCATCCAGCAGAGTCCAAAGAGCCTGCAGATTCGACCTCTGCAGAATCCAGGTTCCCTAGCCCCTCCGCCATGTGCAATGTCTGACCTGGCTTAATTTGCACTGATTTGATAAATCTGTAAATCAGGTCTGGATCTGAGAACAGTGAATTGTGGAAGTTTGGTCAGACCTGTGACCTGAACATTTGTGCTCGACACCTGAGAGAGACCTGCACATTCACACACACATTCCTTCCCCTAACCTCTCATGTTAGATGCTTCTTAGTAAATGAGCTTCAGTAAACTGTCTGATTTGTTTGTCTTTGATTCTTTTCCTCACTTTAATGATGCCAACTTCTATCCCCTTGTTGTTAAAATGAAAGGAGCCAGCGGAGGTGAGACAGCATCAGTTTTAAATAGCAGCAAAACGTTCAAAGCAAAAAAAACAACTGCAACAGCTGAAGTGAAAAACACAAACACATTTCTTTGCTTGTTTACATGTGAACTTACAGAAGAGCATATACGTTGCCTAAAATCAAGTCGCCTTACATGAGTCCCCTCAGTGGTCCCACAGCTTTATTACAGTGAACCAGTGAACCAGTGGGTTTAACAGTGTGATCTTGCCTCTAGCCAAGGCTCCGACTCCATGGAATTCGGTCCACAGTTTCTCCAGTTTCCGCATCCAGCAGAGTCCAAAGAGCCTGCAGATTCGACCTCTGCAGAATCCAGGTTCCCTAGCCCCTCCGCCATGTGCAATGTCTGACCTGGCTTAATTTGCACTGATTTGATAAATCTGATTACTCTTGAATGGGGAAATTTTTCTTTGCTGTAGAATTCATAACACTGTAGAACACCACACTTAAATTGCGACGTCTGATCGGCCTTAGCAGCAGGCGGTGTTAGCAGTTGCCGGGTGTCTCCACCAGATTTGGGCCAAATACATGTTTGACATGTACATATTGTATAGTGCCTCACATCTGGTCCTCATTAAGTGTACAAAATATTTAGACTATTCTTAGATGTAATTCATATAAGTTATCATTTTTTTCAACAAACAAAACATGTTTTTTAGCCTGTGTCTTATCCACATTAAGACAAGACACAGTTCTGTTTGTACAGATCACCGCAAGTAAAAAAAAAACAACAACACAAGAGTCAAATATTTTGTGCACGAGGTGTCTGGTTATTGAAGCCCTCTGTTCAGATGGGATATATTTTGGGTGGATTTGGGTGATTTTAGAATGAGAGAGGTGATTACCGATTTTAGTCTCATCCAATGTGCATTTTAGTGAGTCCCAGTATGAATGATGATGCCAAATCCCTGCTATTTTATATGCATGTGGGTCATCACACAATAAAACTAGCATCTGTATGGTTTATATTAAAGCGTATGTCTTGTGTGGTGCAGCAACTATTGTATTACCCATCTCCCCCTGAAATATCAGTCCTGTCTGAATGGGACTTAAGATCATTTTCTGACTCGTGGAATTAATGTCCAAATAGATTGTTAATTTAACTTGATTGACAGATCCACCTTGAATCAGACTAATCTTTACGTTCAGATCTTCATGTCTGGTGTTGTCGATGAGAGGAAACAAGGGATTTAGTTGAGTCATGTTTAACAGATGTTAAACGTAACAGAGGGAATGCTACTAATTTTCTTTGATATGTTGCTGATTAAACTTTTGACTGCCAATCATTTGTTGTATTGCAAATAATTCATGTTATTTAGATGCTCCTAATTGCTGTCTTAGCCTCCACTTTTGTCCCATCTCTTTGTCAGTTGTATAAATGTCTAACTAACATTTCATCTCGTCAGATGAGAAGGCGATGGGTGAAGAACAAGGATCCACTACAGAGGCAGCGGACGAGAGCCAGCCACTGGAGGATCTGCATCAGGAGGAGGAGGAGGAGGAAGAGATGGTTCAGTTGGAGGAAGAGATGGTTCAGGAGGAGGAAGAAAAGGAGGAAGTGGAGCAGAGTCACAGCGCCCCCTGTGAGACACAATCTCAGCCCTCAGCAGTATGTTCAGAAGTGGACCAGTGATTACTCTGTCCAGGGCGAAGGTGTTGGTATAGACCTCGATAGACAGGCAGCGTTTTAAAGCAAGAAAAATGGACCAGGATAATTCATTCATATCGTTTTGCCTTTCAGTCAAAATGTTTCATTTTCCTGCTTTTAGTTTCCCTCGTTTTTCATTTTTCACCATCAAAATACCATCATGCACCCCCACCCCCCCCGAAAACACGATTCAGTATGAATTTTTCATATTTAATAATTTAATATAGTCTGTCAATATTTCTGAACATTTTGCCGACATATCCTGGCCCTAACATTTTGACCGCTTGCCTGGGAAAGACTGATGATTGTAGTTTAATTGCCACGGCTGTTTCTTCATAGAGCAGTTGGTTGCTAATGTTGCTCAACATATAGTGAAAAAACGGAATTATTTTTAGTATTTTAAGAGTCGCTCTTTTTTTTTAGGTTTAAGTGGGTAACTTCTGTATAATTTATGTATGAAAGGTGATTTTAGATTAAACTGTTGGCAAATAAATAGCAAATAAATAATCAATTCGCTGACCCTTATTTTATTTTAACTTAACAGTTTTCTTGATATTTTACTAAGAAATAGCTCGTGTCATGAAACTCATATATATTACTAACTGTTTTGTTAAGCAGTCAACAGCGTTTTCACTGAGGCTGATGAGAAACATGATCAAACAAAGAACATTTAAGACAAAGTGTTTACATTCGATGCACATATACAGTATGATATTATGTTTTAGGCTTCTGCTGTGGCTTTTATCTCTCAGTTTTAATCCCAACCATAAGGTGATAACTTGTGATAACTTTGTTGTTGTTTTTTTCCATTCTGTTTTTGTAGCTTGTTTAAGACAGGTGGTATTTGAGATATATCCAGCTGCTGCCCATCATAGTTTTAGAGGGGATTATCATCTGCCAAATGCACTGTTTTATCTGAATTTGCACTGATTACCTCTGTTTTTATTTGACCAGACTGCTTTTTCAGCAGTAGTTCAGGCTTTGCTCTACTGCTTTATCTAACTGCTGGTACTGTGACATTTATCTACAAGCATAGGCCTGGTTTGGTCTCAGGATGCTGGAAATTGGCATTTGTTAATATATTTACATGTTTATCTTTTGTGCTTATGTTAATTTAAGTTTTTTGAATGTGATGGTGCCTTGGATGCTGCTGGTATATTCATTTGTTTACAAAGCAGTCTATTAAATTACAATGGCCTCATGGGTCCTTTGGCCTGCACATGCACCCTGACATTTTTGACTACTTTAATTGAAAGCAGAAGAAATACTGATCTTCCCAAAACACTGCAGCATACCAGGATCCATCAAAGATGCCAATGAAGTTTTGGACCAGTCCTCTGAATCTTTACCTGACTACAAAAGTGTTTTTTGGACAAACCTTTGTTAAAGTTGACTGTCACCATGACTTTTTTCCCCATTATTTCCCTGCATGCAGTAGCTGTTTTCAGAAGTTGCACAGTGTTCCATCATGGTGCCTGCACCAGCTTACTGTAATGTTTAATGCTACGGCTTCTCTGCCATTGTCTGTTGTCAAGTGTGCATTGCACGTCTAATAAAATTTTTTAAACAACAACAAAAAAGAGTTGTGTTGTTGTGAGTCTCATGTGTTGCCCAATCTTGAACTAGTTATGTGCTTGTGCTTTAGAAAATCCACCATTTTCTACAATAAAGCAACATGAATTGAGAATTGCTTTTATTTTTCACTCTTTCACAAATATTTAAAAAAAACACAACAAATGGTCAGTGCAATATCACTTGATACAACATTACAGTGTAATTACATGGTCTTGTCTCTTGACCACAAAAAAAAATCACCGCTGCAAAATAAATCAAGTTGCCTTCAGCTGGTCGCTGTAAACACATGCAGCAACACTGCAGCAGTGACAGACTGTTTCAATTGTAATGGAATTGTTTGCTTTTATTACTTGCAAAAAAAAATCTTCCTCTGCTCTGTCACAGTTCAAGTTGCACAAAACACACACTTCTAATCCGCTTAAAAACCTTGAGCCCCTTAACAATTAACCATTTACAATCTCATGAAACCCATGAATATTTGAAGTAAATCATTTTTTGGCAACAATTGTAATCTGATCTCACAACAGTAACCTCTTAAATATAAGTGAGACATTTAAAAGTCAGTTGAGTGTCAGGAAAAACAAAACAATAAAACTTCCTGCCAGGAAATAATCTTGCCTGCGCTCAAAGACCAAGACAGTGTTACTAATTTTATTTCTATAAAACTTGTTCATAAGATATTAGTTTTCACTCAGAGCCCACCAAAGTGATAGTGGCGACAAAACACTGTATAAAAACAACAAAGAACAATGGACAAATGAGTTAGTGACAGGAACAGTTTCAAGTATGACCCATCTCGATCACCAGTCTTTAAGATGCCTGGAGTTTCCACAGACTTCTCATTTTTATTAAATACACAATCACTTAATATTGACTCCATAAGAAGAGACTTTTCAGAATTTAAACGTCAACTCAAAAGTGTCTCCTCCTGTGTCTGAGAGACAGCAGGAGTAAGAGAACAAACATGACCAAACGGTGGTCCATTGATGGACATTTTTTTCTCATGCATGTCCATGTGACAGTGTCTATTTTGATAGGGACTCAGGCCCCTACAGCATGTTGAGCTCGATGAGTCTCCCAGCAAAGACAGCGATTGTCCCAATGATGCACACAGCCATGAACACACAGAGGAGGATATGGTCCAACACCATGGCAACGAACTTCCACTCCTCTGCCGCCTGAGGATGAGATGATGTGATGAAGAGAAAAAGTCATACTGGAGGAAAAGCTTTCAAAAATATAACTTAATTCACTCAAATATATATATTTAAGGGACAAGCTTAATAAAGCAAATGTGAAAACTTCCAAAATGTATTATGGCTTTTAATCCTGTTGTATGAAGTGATAAACTTCTCTTACATTGTTTGATTCCTCATCTGATTTCATGGTCTCTGCGATGTACTTCACCCCTTCAATGGCGCTACGGACATCAGGATTTTTAATGATGGGAGACTGGTAGGTGACACTTGTGGGGGTGGGGTTACCTGCAGAGGGGAAATGAGGGACAGGTTTTCCCAGGATGCATTTCTGCACATCTGAATTGTATTTAAATTGTTCCAGCTGAGAGACATGTCTGTTCCACCAACATGCCCATGGTATAGAAAACCAGGCTTTCTGAGGATTTCTTGCCTGAGATGTCAGAGATGTCCATGTCAGTGGGGAATAATCTCTTCTGTCGGATCTCCTGACTGGGTCGCTTCATGGTTGAGAAGAACATCATGTTGGGAATGGTTTCAATGAAGACCTGAGGCAGACGGACGCAGCTCATGATTCACACATTCCTGCCAAAATCAGTTACAAGGACAGAAATTGGATAAAAAAAGAAAACATGAACCTTGCGGATCCACGCAGGCATGGTGTGCGTGCTGGGAGAGCGGTGATGTGTGTTGATGACGATGACGGTGATGATGATGGAGGCGATGACAAACACCATTGTGAAGAGCATGTATTTGCCTATGAGAGGAACAGCGCTGGAGGTGGAGGGGATCAGCTCCACAATGACCAACAGGAAGACGGTCAGAGACAGCAGGACAGAGATGGACAGAGTCATCTTTTCACCTGGAGACAGAGGTGGACACACAAAGACATCCATTTAGGCTACTTCTACACTGATTTACCTCATGTCCACCTCGAGACTTCTGCCAATGTCTGTTTTTTTATTCTTACAAGAAAATGACAAGTCCACTTTAGGAGGAACATTGTAAGATTTACATCAGATAACAGAGACAGGGTGTTGTGATACCTACTAGATGTTTGATCAAGGTTCTATACGCTGGACCAGGATCTACATACCAGAGTCAGTGGGCAGGTAGAAGACCAGACCGGTGAGAAAAGAAAACAGCATACAGGGAATGATGACGTTGACGATGAAATAAAGAGGCAGCCGCAGCATCAGGAAATGGTAGGTGATGTCAAGGTATGGCGTGTCCGGACAGCAGGTGTAAAAAACCCAGTGTTTCCAGCTCCTGTAGTCCTTCAACACCCACTCTCCAGACTCCATGAAGTTGCTGAGGTCTGGTCGATCGTTGTCCTAAAGATCGACAAAGATTCAGATGTTTGGAGGGGAGATGTTTTGAACTGTCATTCACAAGTGATATTTACCAAATTTTGAGTAACCTAACTATTCATCCATCCAATCCCGTCACAATGACTGGATAAATTATTCAATCAAACTCACCGGGTTGATGACGACCAGGTTTCCATCGTAGGTCCAGGTTCCCAGCTTCATGCTGCAGTTCTGCAGGTCAAAAGGGAAATGGAGGACGATGATCTCGCAGTAACTCTTAAAGATGGCTGGAGGGTTCCACGTTATCATCCCAGTGTGCTCCAACAGGACTTTAGTCTCATGGATGATGGCAAAGTCTCCATCAGCGCTGCACAGGAGAAGAAGAGTAGAGGAAGTGGCAGTGAGACGTACGTGGGCAGCGAAACGCCATGTGTGTCTGTATGAAAAAGACTGTGTGTTTACTTGTTGTATAACACCAGGTCAGGTTTCCAGATATCAGTTGACGGTATACGAATCTTTCTGATGCCTCCGTAATCATCTGGATTCCATTTGAGGTTCACGTCTATCCATTGCTGAGGAGAAATTCCAAAAACGTTGGGTAAGTTTAGTCTACGATGAAGATCGGCATTGATTTTATATCAGTGAAAACATGGTCCGTTCATAACAACACAATAAGGTTTTGATATTAACTTCACTGTACTACAGTTATGACTGTTCTTTAATGACATTTAAATATTAAATATAACTCTGCACAAGCTGAATGATATGAACGCACAACTTCTACTATTTATGGAGTTTTTTCCTGTGTGGTACTACTCTTTGTACTCTTTGTGTTTCAGTACTTTATCCAATATACCTGTCTGAGGCGGACATTACTGGTCACGATCTGGTTCACTTCATCCTGAGAGAAGAAGATAAAGACAAGAAACCATCAGGTATTTAAAAAAGAAAAATTAAATTTATATAAATAAATAAATAAATAAATAAATAAAAAAGTGTGTGTGTATGTGTGTGTTCGCTTAAGTAGAAAAAAAAAAAACACGGGTTGTTTAAATCCAATATAAAGCAACAACCCCCGCCCCCTGCATTTTTACGTCATACGTCAAGGTGGTTGCGCGCGCGCGCGCGCTGTTACATTTGAACGTTGCCGTCAGTCAGACGCCAGCTTCGGTTGTGTTGTTACCTGTTAGCTAGTTTTCATGAAAGAACGCAACAACTTTGTTAACAACTTGGAATAAACGAACGAGGAGACCGAGACAGCGTCTTTTTCTGTGTCCAGACCGACAGTTGACGTCAAAGGTCCGCGTCGGACCTGCGTTTGAAAGTTAGCCGTCGCTAATTGTTGTGTAAACACGAATTGTTTGTGTTGGCTAACGTTGCGATGATTTCCGTCCGACAGCGGCCGCGTGTGGAGGAAAACCAACACTGCGACTGAACGAGGGAAGAGATGGCAAGACAAGGAAAGACTGTTTACAAACTGGAACTAGCTAACAACAACAACAACAACAACAAGAACAACAAGAACAACAAGAACAACAGTAAGAAAAGAGCCTTGTGTTTATGTTGCTGTTGCTGTGTGGCCGCCGTGCCTGACCGCAGCATGTTGTGTTACAGCATGTTGTCATGTTCCATTGTGTCTTCATGGTCATGGTTATGGTATGGCAGATGTCCTGTGGTCATAATTGTGTGTGTGTGACACACTCCTGGCATGTTATTTCATTTTTTAACGACTGAATCGCAGGTTATTAATATGGTAAGTTTGTTGTTGAGTAAACTCCAGTGGTTACAATAAATATTTTGTGTAACTTCAGATGAAGCAGTGTGAAGATGAAATGTAGGAGAGCTGCGAGAACCTTTGAACTTTGCGTGTGTTGTGCTCCTTGTGTGTGTTTTTTTGGTTTTTGTTTGGCCGCCGTGCCATCACTGCACCTATGTGCAATACCATATGTGTCACCTTGTTGCATTGTGTTTTCATTATTGTAGTGTGGACGATTCATATGAGACTGTGCAGTACTGACTCTCTTATTGGAGGGAAATTTTGTAGATCTTTGTTGTGTTGATATTTCATGTTACAGTTGTTAATTGGTGGGAGGATTTTGTAGATCTTTGTTGTGTTGATATTTCATGTTAAAGTTGTTAACTGGTGGGAAGATTTTGTAGATCTTTGTTGTGTTGATATTTCATGGCACAGTTTATTGGAGGGAAATTTTGTAGATCTCTGTTGTGTTGATATTCCATGTTACAGTTGTTTATTGGAGGGAAATTTTGTAGATCTTTGTTGTGTTGATATTTCATGTTACAGTTGTTTATTGGAGGGAAATTTTGTAGATCTTTGTTGTGTTGATATTCCATGGCACATTTGTTGGCCTCATGGCCTCAGGATTGTTTATCAGCGTTGTGGTGATGTAGTCTTAATCTTGAACATAGCCACATAGAGGTAACGACAGGTTGTCTCCCTCTCACTCACCACACTGATGAGCTGGATGAGCTGCAGTCCCACGGTGACGACCACAGCTTCGCTGAAGTGGTTAACGGGACGAACCACCTTGTTATAACCAGTAAACAGGGTCTTAACCAGATGCGTCTCATCTTCTGAGCAGAATACTGGTGCTAGGACACAGACAAAAAGTCATTTAGGCAGTCAGACTTAATTTCTGTTCCTGTCCAAGATGAGACAGAAGACTTAGGGACACTTGGGGGATTCAGACTTGACGCTGTTCCTGCAGTCAGTATCAGTACTGTGTAATTGACTTACTAACTACAGATATTTATTTCTAGCTTTATTTTGGGCTGTGAACAAGTCGGACATGTTGCCATACTCTGATGATGCCAGTGTCCTCGCACATGTTTTGTACCGGAACTGAAATCACAGCTGAGGTGAGCGGGACGCCAACAGATAGCTTTTCAACGCGATTCAGACGTTTGCATGGCTCACAGCCGGCAACCTAAAACCAATTACTGTGAATGAAAGAGTAGGAACTGGGAAAGGGACAGACAGGAAATATCAGATGAGTAAGTGGCAGGGACAGGAACAGCAGTCGAGTGAGTGACATTCCATACCGGTGAAAAGCCTGCACACTGAACGTCATGAGTCGTTTAAGCACTGAGATCAAGTGTGTTTCTCCAGAAGTCCTTGAGACAAATGCTAAGGGGGTCTTTGGTAAAAACCAGGCCTGTCTGATCCATTTGACTTTTAGTCTGGATCAGTTCAAGTTCAGAATAGTTAAACAACAGACTGACATATTAATATTTGAGAATTTAAATATTTTGCTGTATTATTTTAAGTTTTTTTGAATTTTACTGCAAGTTCTTACATTGTTCTGTTAAATTACCCCACACACTTGAACTATGTCTGGAGCAGGTTGGTTCCCACTCTCCAGGCAAATCATTTCATGCCTCGTATAATATTTGATTACCATTGTTTTGTCATCACTTGTCATGTTATATTGTTACAATATGACGCAGCATGCTAGTACAGTGCTACCAGCCAGACTCTGCAGCAAGTTACATCCTGTGCATGTTATTCCTGGAATCTTCTGGTGATCCAGTCTTAACTGAGCAGACGAGGATCTTGTTTCATTAAGCCAGCAAGAGCAGAGGACGGACACACACACACGCACGCACACACACGAACACGCACACACATGCGGCGTGAGTCTGTTCTTAGGGATCTTTCTCACGGATCAGGTTAAGAAGTGTTGCGTGCAGATGCTGATATTCACTTCCCTTGCCCTCTGACATTGTCTCTGGTGTCTCTGCCTGTCTGTTGTCCTGCTAGCGTGCTTTGATCTCGCCACTTACAAAAATAGAAGGGGGGCGGGACAGAGAAGCCACTTGGAGCTGTCAGTCATTGAACACTACCGACTCGGGCATGATACTGTACTGCCACTGACACAACGTAGACTCTGTCCGTTTTCTGCTTTGTAGCTCAACACTGACAAAGAAGTGCAAGTGGAGATTACTATGAGTAGCATGATTAGTCCTTCGTCATGATTAGTCATGTGATTTAGAGGAACAGCAAGTATTGTAATGGTTGTTGTTGATTTTGTCGGAGACTTTATAACCTGCTTGCGTGAATATTTTAACAAGCCAGAGTAGTTTTTGGATTGACCAGGTAATCGATGAAACTTTCTGCAGGTAACTTTCATTTGATTAAAAACCCACCCTAGCACAGCTCAACTAAAATAAGGTTTTGACAAAATCTGGCTGGTGCAAGGATTCTCCTCGCAGCCATTTGTTATCTCTTCTCCTGCGAGTCACTGTAAATGATTTCATATCAAGGGAAATAGGAAATTAAAGTTCACAGGCTGCAGTCTTTTTGAGTTTGCATTTGTTGGAGAGAGCAGATAAGTGTGTTTGCGCCCATGGCAGAGTGAGTTGACCACATGACTGTCTTTCAAATAGAGAACTGAAGATGCTGATTCCAGAAGAAGATAGAAAAGTATTACTAAATATTGCCTTTGGGTCTTGGGTGTTATGACAGTAAGGTAATGTCACATGAGGATCTTGATTGATTTACCATATTTTGAGGCTGGAATAATCTCTTTGATATACTGACATACAAGCTTCAGCCACTAAATATTTTTTCAAAGTTAACACATAGCATCTGGGAGAAAGCACCCTCAAATGATTTATTGAGCACCATTTTTATTGCACATTTCTAGCGATGCAGATAATGTCCGACCGGTGGCTTATTGGCTGCGTCCATTCCCCCTGACACACCACCTCTATCTGGCCATCGCTTCAATTTGTCACCGCTTCCTCCCGCTCATGTGCGATTGCTGCTCACTGAATTAGAAAAGGACAAATAAAATGAATAGACTTGTCGTCTTTTTAATGCAGACACTGGATGTTATAAGACAGTGTCACATTATCTTTTAATTGCTGTCAGTCTGTGGAATCCATTTTATATGAGTATTTGATGAATATGTTTAGTATTAAAGTACTAAGGTAGTATTTCACGTACTTCACGGAGAAAACATTTGTCCAGATGATATCAAAATCATGAAAAGGAGACTTGTTTAAAACACCAATGTGGATATCCTACAAATCCACTGTGCGTTCAGAGGAAGCAGGGGGAAGCTTACTTGTCAGACTGTCCACTACTCGAAAGGTCACTGGTTTAATTCTCCCGAGAGAGAGTGTGTGTGCATAAACAAGCATGTGTCCTGTCCACGTGTCCTTGGACAATGACACTAATCCATACCTGCACACTGGTTATAAATCACTCTTGAGGAGGACATCAGCTACAGTAAATATAAACGCAGTGAGAAATGCTAACAACGCTGAGCTACCTCCTTTAGGGTACCTGAAGGACAATATACATAGTGAGCGAATACTTTTGGCAATATAGTCTCTATACATCTCTAGAAATGTTTGGTAGACAAAGCGTCTGGCTGGATATCACAATCAGATATACTGTTGTATGACTGTTGAGCTATTGCACAACAGTAATGATAGTCTACACATGATGCGTCATTCAGGATAAGATTAATTAAAGTAATGTGAGTGTGCAGTGGAGGCTGTTTTGGTTCATCCATCCAGTTTTAGTGCGGTCACGTGACCAACTGCTGTCTGACGACTTAGAATCCATAGAGTGTGAAAATTAACGACACACCTTAATTTTCCTAAATACTCCAATTATCCTAAAAAACACATAGAGTGGAATAAGTGTTTCTGAGCTGCGCATGATATTTTTGTTCAAAACACACACACACACACATATACACTCAAAGTGAATATACTTACCAGCAAATAAACTTAGAATCCATGCTATCAAAATCTTGGAAAGCTCCATATCTCCACCAGACCTTTGTATTCGTTAATGAATATATTATGAACCTATTAGCAGGTCACAAGCTAACCTATGAACAGACCTCACTGAGAAGCCGACATGGGAATGAAAAGCGCCGCCGTCACTCTGCAGTCACTCTGCAGTGAGTGGTGGGATGGTGGATCAGCCAGTATGTGAACCTCGAGCTCTGGTTTCTCATGGCAAGCGCCGTTCCTCCTCCCCCACCCAACAACATCCGAACCTCTCGACACACACCAAGGCATGAGAGACAGCTGGCTGAGTGTGTGTCTGTGTCTCTATGTGTGTGTGTGTGTGTGTTGGAATAAGGCCACAACACTCTGCTCAACCCTGAGCAGGTTGAGTAAAGGGGGCCACTGTCATGGAATTTGTTGGGGAGGACTTCTCCAAGTTATGATCTTATATCATAGAGAAAAGCAGATGGCAGGTGGAGGCATAAAGATACACAGTGCAGGGGAAAGGCGTAAAAGACCGGACAGACAGACAGAGAGACAGACAGGCAGTCTGTGGAGGACAGGGAGACAGAGTCAGAGAGGGGGAGACAGGAGGACAGCTGAGCGCTGTCACTAATGGAATGCCAAACATCTCCACACATGCTGCTGCCCTGTCTGCTGCATGCACTCACACTCTCACACACACACACACACACACACACACACACACGCACACACACACACACACGCACACACCACCTTGCCAACATGCCATGACTGTAAGAGTGAACAATTGACCGGTTATAAATTTGACAAAGAAAACCAAATACCGTTGTGTGTATATTAATCAAACGCTTGGCTCAGCATAGACTTCATGTCGATGATTTATTTCAACTCAGCTAATTGATTGAATTGTGTTGTAAGAGCATTTAGATTTTGATGGTGATTGCTTTACAAATACAAAGGACGGGACACGGAACAAAAGAAAATGACAGGTTTATACAGCGTAGTGGGTTGGTTGATAATACTTCTGAGGGGGAGTGAGAATCAGGTGTTCAGAAACAGATGATCAGACAGGTCAGGGACATCTGGTGGACTAAGAGGAAATGGCAGGTCTAGGGACGAACATGGCATGGGAGAAACAAAAATGTTCTTGTCAGATGAACAGTGATACTAATTGGATTCAATATTTATGAAGCCTCTGGTCATAAAAACACTGTATTTCCACTGTGGGGTTGTGTTAAGTTTGTTACTTACTACTGATTAGGCTTTGACTTGTGTTCAAAGTATTCAAATGATTACAGGTATTTTGAGATGTGGTTAGTTCATGGTTGGACACTGTAACAATGTGAAAGCATACATGAATTAATCAACTGGTCACTAGATGGCAGTACAAGACCGAGAAACCACAGCACAGGGTACAGGGATTGATGACATTATGGTCGCCACTACGGTAGATGTGTAAATACAAGTATGTGTGTGTGTGTTTGTGTGCAATCAGTCTGTTTCACTTTGTTTGCCTAATTTTTTGTCTGTCTGGCACTGTAAGGCGGTGATTGTCAAATGGTGGCCTGCGGGCCACAGCCGGCCTGCCAAAGCCTCCCATCTGGCCTACAGAATATTCATGAAGTCAGAAGGACTGCATTTAGGATCTCTAACTTCCTCCCTCTGTACTGAAGCAACACCCACAACAATGGTGGTAATACACAGGTTATTAAAATGTTCAAAATCCGTGTGTCAATTTTTTTTTTCTGACGCATCCTAATGGTGGAGTCAAGCGTTCCTCTCTCACAGAGCTGTGCCTGTTTCCTTTTTTCACATGCTTTTATCTAACGTTTTTTTATATGGATAATAATATAACTCCTAAAAACAGCCAAGATTTCTCAGTGCAAAAAAGGAAAATTGGTTTAATTATGATCACTTAAAAAAAAGCAATAGAGCATGTTAAATGCCATTGTGTGACAACAAAAAAAAATATAAATAAGCGGGCCTCCATGATTGTGGTTTTTAAGACTCAGTCGAATGGAACAGTTCTTCTTAGCTCTCTGCAAAACAGCTGTACATCAAATAAAATGTCGCGTCAACTGTGTCATTTAACAGTGACTCCCATGGATGAGATCCCGAGGCTGAAATATACACATTTGCTTAATGAGGGAAATGACACTTTCCCCTCTGACTCCAGCTTCTACTCATCAGGCTTGACAGCTGTTTGGTTTGTTTGCTGGGAGTCGTCCAAAGATTAGTTTGATGGTCTGTTTCTGCCTTGATGATCTTGAGACAATTAAGACAATTGATGATAATTATAGTGACAAGGGATTAAGGTATGTTTGCCGACCTGTTTAGTCTGCTTCTACTTGACTTCTTTGCTGTTGTTTTATTTAATATTAACATTTATATTTTGCCTTGTGGAAGAATGGATTATTAAATTCAGAATAGGAAGTCAAGCCCACCGGGGCCATCATAGTCAGACGTTTTCAGAATGAAACCGATATCAAGTGGTTTAGTAAAAAGCCTTTGTTGTCCTAAGACACATCAGGAGAATTGTGTGTCGTTACCCGGGACAGAAATTAATTTCATCATATTATAATGTTTGTAATGTTATGTTTGTGTAAACAGATTTTGTGTGAAAGGCTGCCACTAGAGGCTAATTATTTACAAAAATATGACTGTTATAATGAAGAGTGGGGAAATCTATGCAAACAGTGTCTTCTGTGAAGGACACTTCAGCAGGGTGGGTCATAGTGGGACATACCTGAGATCCATTCAGATGCAACATTAATACACGTCCGTTCCCATTATAATCTTTCAACACCAACGTTTCTGTGTTTTATGTTTTAGGGAAAGTTGACATTCTGGACTGTGTCAGCAATGTATTCGATAGCTCAACTCGGTATTGACTTTAGCGCAGTATGAAAGTAGAAGACTGAAAGAAGCGACGTGCAGGAAGAGTGGTGTAATTAGTTCCTGTGTGAGGACATCCATCCTACCCTCACTCTCTTCCCTTTGTGAGTTCTGCGTAGATGATTTTCCGAAGAAGCGGAAAGCCTGACCTGCTTTTCTGTTAAAAAAACCCCAAACAAAAAACAAGAAGGAAATTCAACACATCACGTCTGCTTAAACAGGCCCCAGGTGAGGGATGATTACTTTGTCCCCAATTGATAAGAGTCCTGGTATATTTTAAGTAGCCTGGATTTTGGGTTGAGGTAGCGCTATATTTACTTCTTGTAAGATGAGACCACTGATTGGTTTTAATTTACCTACTGTATGTTTACTAAAGATTTTGTCCCTGATGGGTCACAGAAAACACAGTGACATTTAAGTGGTTGGGTAATAGAACCCTCAGTGAAGTAAAACTGGCATACAAATGTATGTATATATAAACAGATGGAAATAATGTTAAACCTTCTAATATCCATTTAAGTATCTCTTCTTTCTCTCTCACACACAGACATGCATACCCACACTATATACGTAATCCATAATGTATACAGTGTTACAACATTACAACACTCACTAAACACTAAAGGTCAGTGTGTGACCTGTGTATAATGGGGTCGTGGCTCCTAAGCCACAGCAGTGGGCTCATCCCTGGGCTCTGAGCTAAATACACCCAACAGCACTGCTTCTCTCTCCCTCTCTCACTCTCTCTCTATATCTCCCCAGATTTATACACACAGATTCCTATATATGATATATAATAACAGGCATTCACAGACACATCAAAAGCCTTCAAATAAATAAATCACACACAGTGGTCTATGTAGGAGCACTCCTCAGGGAACCAGTATTCTCTGTGTGTGAATGCGATGATCAGTGCTGTCTGATACCATACCTTTGATATGAAAAAGGCCAGATTTCTTAAACTACCTTTTAAATTTTACTCCATTCTTTTTTTTTTCAAAATGGGAATTCTAGTCCAGTTTAAATAAAAGAAATTGCGTATCTGTCTCCTTCCACCCTGGATAAAAAGCAACGAGAGCGGCCGAGCAACAGAAGACAGAGGGTGGCTGCTGGTGAGAAATGGATGGAGAGAACAGAAGAGGCTTGTTGTAAAATGCCTCTGATGTTTGATTTTGATGTGTTGTGGTGTTCCTCATACTAAATCCTCACCTAGAAACAGCTCCTCCCTGGGGCTCCATGTCTGCTCTCGTCTGTCAGTCTGTTGATCTATATCTGTTCATCAGCCTGTCTTGTTGACTTTCTATCTGTTGTGTCTTGGAGGTGTTTGTTAAAGAGTCAGAAATCCCAGCATGCGACAAACTTACCTATTGTATGTGCATTGTTTTGTAACCTTGTCAAACTGTTGTTATTTTTTGCCACACTGTGGGAAAAAATATAGCACTGATACAGCTATGTTGGCATGCCATTGACTATTAGGTTGCATTAGGTGTATAAACAATGTTTTCATTGTGTTTTAGACTGTATCCTCCAAGGTAGATAAAAAAGGTAAAACTTTGTTTAAATATTACATTTATTGTTTCCTCTAAATTCAGGTTTTCCAGAGTTAAGGAGTTTTTGTACTGAATCCTTAGACAAAACTATATCATTCCGCTTTGTACATGTGTGGCGCTGGTCTCGTCAGAGTGTTTTGATGTCTGGTGGAGTGGTGTTTGGTCATCTGCGTGCATCATCTTGTGTCCTCCTTGAAACCACTGGAGATCAACCACGTTTTTTGACCACAGTCAGTCTCATTGCAAATACGGGCAAACCATTGGATATGTGCATGTCGTTTTTTTTCAAAACACGCCTCATATTTTTGCAAACAATTGGAAACTCTAGGGCTAAATACTGGGTAATCTGAGGAGTTTGATGCTAGCGTTATGTATGTCCTCACCCCCGCAGCGAGCATAATTTAACTGATTCCCATGGAGCACATTAGCAATGCACGGCAGGTCAGTTTGTTTGACCCCAACCGTCAGATGAGCAGCATGTGGCAAAGAACCAGAGGAAAAGCTCTTGAAGTGAAGACAACAAAAGGCAGACGAAAGTGAGCTTTTCGTGGGAGCCCAGATCGCATCAAGAAGAAAGACAACCGCATATGATATACACAGAATCAAACAATATACCCTCTCTTTTCCGTTAAAACCTGAAAAGGACGAGGGGTTGAAGTTGTGAAACCATAATTACTGACAAAAAGGAGGGTTAAAAACAACAAAAAAGTCAGAGGAAGAAGGGAGTATTTGAGTGACAGAAAGATGGGAGCAGCATGAAACAGTAATTGCATCTGCAGGCAAATTTAGCATCACAGTCCAAATACACGATAGCAACTGGATTGTTTTTGTGTTCTTGTGACTCTTGCTGTATTTGAAGGCTGTTAAATCGAGCAAAACCTATCCAGTTCATCCAGATGATAACGGTCAGTCTGAGGGTGATCATGTTTAGTCCCAAATTCCTGAAAACCAACCATTTGTACCAAGATGATTTCATCCCAAAGCAACCGTGTTTGATGTCCTAGTAAGATGTAATGCTGCTTTTAGCTGTCATTCCCTTTGTTGTGGGAAAGGAAGCAATCAAGCACCAATCAGGGCTACAGCGGTCTTACCCGAGTCAGCCCTTGTAGTATGTCATACTGTAATGCTTGTTCCATCTGTTGCCACCAAATGACATTCTAACATTAATAGTGTTTGCCCTTTGAAGCTCACTCTAGCAATCACCAGAAAAATACCCTTTTTATAGAGTGTAAAAAAAACAACAACAACAAAAAAAACCACGTCAGAGTATATATATCGGACTTCATTCCATATCTGTCAACTTCAAGAGGCTAAACAACATAATTATCGACTACATACACTAGTTATCCTGTAGATTAAACTGTACATGTAAAGGATTGAATCTTTGACACTGTGATGAAAGACATGCTTTAAGATGAACATTTATTGTGGTCATCTTTTAGCCCTGTTGTGGAGGAAATATGTTAAATTAATTGCATTTTATCTTGAACTGCGGCTCACTGAGCATTTGCTTGATTGTAAGCCATGGAGAGTGATGTGCATGACAATCCCAAAAGATAAGCAATTTCAAGAAATATTCAAACCAGCCCACCTGCCACCGTCGGGTATGCTGCAATGATAAATGCATAAATCATTCCAGGGTCTCACTCACCTTTTTCCTCATTCTGATATTTGATTTGATCATTAATTGAATCTCCTGACCTGCACCTATATGCATTGCCACATGACTGGCTGACTGGATAATTGCATGAATAAGCAGATGCACACATCAGATTCTATATGTGGTGGTAGCTCCAGGGGGCGATGGTGAGTGTTTGGATTGATTATTGTGATTGCACTGCATGGAGCATGCTCTCAACCTTAACAGAATGTTAAACTGCGTTTTGCATGTCTGTGGAGGAAAGTAAAACTTTATGGATTTGTGACGGGCCACCAGCCGAGTGATGCAGTGCTGCCTGTGGCTGTTACAGATGAATCAATGTGTGTTTGAGAGCGAGGGAATGACAGCAGGGCCAAAAGCTACAGAGATTTCCCCCCCGCTATTATGAAACTGTGGTGGAACGTATTCAGATGATATAGATCCAAACTTTATTCCCAGGTCTGCATCTCTCTTCTCTTCACTTCTCTATGTTATGTTTATTTCTATGTTATGATTCTCCGTTTTCTTTCCCGCTTTTATTTTTTGTTTGTATCCCCTGCTCTCCTGCACCCGTCCTCCGCCTGTCCGTGCTGTAATCTAGCTGTCAGTCATCTTGTCGTGGTGGTTCTAAGGTCTCATTTCCTGGGCAGGAATCCATTAGCAGAGGGCTGCTCTGCCATTACCTGCCGAATTACCAGGCTGTCCCTGACAATTAGTTTGGAGACAGGGACACTGGGCCGCTGTGGACAGAGCCATCTAGGCGACTGGCACTGAGCCAGACACTCACATACAGCCCGTAGAAATACAGGGATTTCCACAAACATACCAAATTGTACTTTTCCCTTAAGCATTATTAGGTAAGTCATGAATTAACAGATTTGTTATTCATTACTTCCACTATCACCAATATCAGGCACAGTAATTGGCACTAGATCATTGTGCCTCGTCATTGAGTCATAGCAGAGGCAATATTGTCCAATCATAGTCCACCATAGTAAACATTTCTTGTTTTCTAGATGTTTTGCACCTAAAGTTACCACCGATACAAATATAGACATACACATTTATACATAAACACATTTAAAGCAAATTACTAAAAAAAAATTCAGAGATTGATCTTGCAACGTTTTGCACCATCACCATCCTTTAATATCTGATTAACATTCGGGACCAGCCTTGTTCTGTCAACATGCGACTGTTTGAAGCTTGATCGGACAAAGAGCTCAGGCTGGACATCACACCTTTGATCCAACAGCGCCTGTGCATGCACGAGAATGTGTGTGTGATAGTGAGCGTGTCTTTGTGCGTTTTCTGCTCTGTGCTTTTCTACATTAAAGAGACACACTTGAGAGAGATAAAGGACAGGTAGAATCTGGCCTTTTGATCCTAACCTTGGATGAAGAGACAGTGTGTGTTCGCCTCTGTGTGTGTGTGTGTGTGTGTGTGTGTGTGTGTGTGTGTGTGTGCGTGCACATGTGTATGTGTGTACAGGCTACCATGTGAGAAGATCATTGAGACTGCGCTACTTAAAAGGTCTTTTTAAGTAGCTGATGTGCAAATTATGCAAATTAGAGAAAAAAGTTAGAACTTACTTTTTTAAAGAGAAGAAGTTGAATGATAATCCGACGTAAAAAAATGTTTTTTTGTGAGAAATTGCAGAAAACGATTTTGGATAATATGTTATCCAAAAATATTGGATTTTAAACAGTGAAAATCAGAGGAGACTAAAAAGCAAGTTTGACAAAAGCTCCCATGCAAACCTGTCTGAAGGTAAATTAGACGAGGACATTTTTCTGCACTTTCCTAGTCAGACGATTCAGACATTCTAACCAACCACCTTGTGACACAAGGTTTTTGGCCATCAACAACTATAAGCCAGAAGGTAAAAGCAAAGCCTCTTGTGGACTTCAGCAGGCACTGAAAACGGGCAACCAAGGGCCAAAAATATAAGACTACTCAGCGAGAGCTGGAGCAATGGCCATTTTCGCCCAGCCATATCCAATTGGTACTGTGAGTCAGTCAGAATCCATTCCCATTACATCAGCTTTGAAATACATCATACTGTAACGTGTACATATACACCGACTCCATTTCCGCTAGAAACCTTGTTGGGGGTGTGTGTGTGTGTTTGAACTGAAAGTGTTTGTGTGTCAGGGGGAACACCATTTGTACTGGTTTTGTTGTCAGCAAGGGAAATAAGCATTTTCATCATGTTGTTGTCCCATTCCATTTTAAAATAATATCAAGACGTCATTAAGAGCCAACCTATTCTGTTCTGTTCTACTGCATTCAATCCCCAGACATCACAGAGATTGATGGTACAAACATTTCACCCAGTCTTTCCTGAATCCAAATTACACTTCAGGTAAAGCAAAGGCAATGGGGTCATCTTGTAATCTGCTAAAGCATAATCAGTCTCATGCATAATAGAATGGTCCTTTGGTGTAATAATAATGCAATCACTGAGATAGCTAGTTGGTTGAGCAATCAGTTATTTTCTGGAGACATTTCCATTTGATGTTTCAGCCATTTAACTGATTTTTTTTTTATCCAGAGATGTTTACAGTCAGGGCACCAGCCACACACAAATTCAAAGCGAAGGGCAACTTTGTACCTGATTAGTAACTTTATACATTTTATTCTAATGCAGCAGGCAGCTTTTAAAATACATATAAAGCTTGTCCTCAGCAAAACAAGACAAAGCATAAATTACATACAGATGTAATTTCTTTGTATTTATTGTATTTGCATCCGGCCTTTTGTCAGCTTGTTTCACGTGTCTCAGCATGTGTTAACGTGTGAATGCGTTGGCAAAAACCTGTGCCTGTTCCCTCACAGCCATTTTAGTGATCTAGATGTGTTTTTAAATATCAGGATCCCCCATCTCAATAAGCGGAAGAGAGTGACGGACATACAAGAGAAAGATGGGTTATTACCCATGATACTGTTATCTTGATTGTGTCTATTGTTATTGACGATTTTCTCAGGAACGGCTGAGTTGCATTTGCTTATTATGTTGTTGAATTAACTCTTCAAATTTTTTGATTTTAAGAATAAGATTAGTTCAGTCACCTCTTAGATGTATTTCTCACAAGAGGTATGTCCGAAATAAAGTTTGAATTTTAGCGATACGAACAAAAAAAATTAACTCAGTACAACTTTATATGATGTGTCCGTAGCTTTAACATAATAATGGTTTTAACATGCATGCAGTTAATATTGTCAGTTGGTGAGCTTTATGGATGCATCCATGGCAAAAAATGATTTTGACCCACATTGATTTAAAACTTGGAAAGTTGCCTTCCTCTAAGAATAAAACCACTTAGTTTCAATAGCAGAGGCAGTAAACACAGCACAGAGAGAATAAAGCAGGCAGATCACAATCAGTCATCAAAAGCGACCGCTGATTCAGATTGACCAAACTTAGATTTGGGTTCTTTGTCAAATGTTTATCGTGTTCAAAGACGGCAAAAAAATTCCTGTCAGAGAATATTCTCTGAACTGGTTCTCTTTCTTGTTTTTCTCCGCTGTTTCTTTTCATGCGGTTGTTAGAGGGAATCAAAGCTCAGTGCTCTGCTCTCAACAGAGTGATCAGTGTTTTCATGGAGACTGTCTTTGATGCTGTAATGAGCCCAGTGTGGTAGGTTATGATTATCCAGAGAGGCAGCGAGCGGGAAAAGATGGATGGAGAGACATAAAGGGAGAGAGGGGGAGGAGGTAAAAGCAAGTCAGTGGGTGGCATGTTTGGAACAGTTTGTCTAAACTCAAGAGGAGTTAGTTTTACTTATTTAAACAGATGAGCAAAATGCAATTTTAACATGTAATCATTGCCCAGAGACTGGCTGAAAGTTGCAAAATTAAAGATAGATGATAGATAGATAGAAACTTTATTGATCCTTTGGGAGGGTTCCCTCAGGGAAATTAAAATTTCCAGCAGCATCAATAGAATCAAAAAAATTGAGTAGAGGAAAATTAAAAAAAATACATTTAATATATATATATTAAGTTCAACTAAAATGGCAAATGTTCATATATTCATTGATTTATCAGTGGGTTCTAAACTCATAAAAGACAACAGAAGAAAGTGTTGGCAAAGACAAACAAGACTGTATAGAATAAAAAGAATTATATCACAAACAAAAATCTGTTTTCATTAGTTAACTCTCTCTGTGCTTCTTAGTTAGACAAAATGTACACGTTGCTATGATTCTGTGCACAGGGAGAATCTTTGGGCATCAGTGCAGTATTATGATTCCAGTTAGCATTAAGATAAAGAAAAAATCCAGGTCGAAGGAGTGTTCAGTTTCCAACTACAAGTAATTCTGCCCTTTGCAAAAAAAGGGCAGCAAGACCTGTTTGGATTTTGGGATACCACACACCAGGATGTATCGTTGCTGATTGTGAATGCGATAACTTGCAAAAAACTGCAATAGTACGAGATTTAGCAAAGCCACTTACTTATCGATGAAGGAGGTGATACCCAATCTAGTTTCACGTTAATTTATAAATATTTGTTGTGTTGTACCTAGAAGACCTTTTAACGTACTGAATATTTTGGAGAATACGCTGCACTTAAGCGTCCCACGATTTAAAAACTTGACGGCCTGGTTGTGTTAAAAACAGTATTTTTGTACTTGTTGGGATGCAAAGACTGTTGTAAGTCAAGAGCTACTCAGTATGAAAGTAGTCAAAGCAAGTAGTTTGCCCTTTTCTCGCACCGCAAGGTTGTGGTAATTAGGGGTGTTTTTCACCAAAAAGCAGGCAGTGTTATTATTCCAATTGGAGTGCTGAAAAAAATCACCCAGCAGCACTTTACAACGTTATGCAGAGTAGAAAAGTGGACGGGGAGCAGGAGAGGCTTATCTGAATAAAAAGCTCTTATCATGTTATTTCCGCCTCTCTCAGCCTGCGCCCTTTCCCCAAGGTCAACAGCTACACAAATGTCCCTCTGCCGGTGTGCTGCAGAAATCTTGTCTAATTGTGCGCTCTCCAACGCTTCCATATGACATGCTACCTGTATCTTCACCTGATACATGCTGCACTCATACACACACACATACTTTGTATGCACAAGCACATGCCGCCCCCCCCAGCAGATATCAACAGTGGGCTCCACACCTGTGTATATAAAGATCAGAGAGGATGGTTACAGTGAAGTTAACCAGGTCAGTGTTGAGCTGCGGTTCATCTTGTATCGCAGATCAATAAGCAGTTAACAAGAGTGGCTGGGATTTATTGTTTTTGAACCCGTCTGATCCGTCTTTTTGTTCATTCAGCTAATCGATATGTCGGTTAGTGATGAAAATAACTGATAGCTTTGTTTATATGTTTATGCATTTCCGGCATTTAGGTTGTACACTAATTCCTTAATGTCGCCGGGATGTCAACCAGAGGAACAATGAGACTTAGTCATTCGCGTGAACTTTAGGAGCACAGTATGAATCCCTGTCTTCAGTTCCTCTTTCTCCCCAGGATTTGTTCTTGCAATCATTCTCATCTCTGTCTCTGACTCGTCTGTCATGCTGCAGATGTCTTTATACACACACACACACACACACGCACACACACACACACGCACACACACACACACACACACACACACACACACACACACAGACACACACACACACACACACAGAAGCAACATAGCTTTCCGAGCTTAGCTGAATACTACCTTCATTCCCTCATGGGAAACACACATGAAAATACAAACCTACACACACAGACAGGCTTGTACTTACACACACACACACACACACACACACACACACACACACACACACACACACACACACACAATGTACACAAGCGCGCCTCCGATAATCTCTTCCTTTAGAGTCCGCTCTGTCCCATTATGTGGGGATTTTCCTTCTGATGAGAATTCCAGCCGCAGCCACAGTTAGAGGCCATCTAATTAGCTGTAGATGGATGACTTCCAATACAAGTCAATGAACAAAGACCTGCCAGTGGACAAATCATTTTAGCCCGACAAGAAAGGGGACCTATAGCAGGCCTTATCACAATCACAGTGACGTGCCCACACAAGAAAAGAACAAATCTGCAAATCTGCTGCATTTGCATTTGGTAAAACATGTTTTCTTCTCTTTGTGGACCAAATCTGGTCTTTTCATGATTGTTCAAATAGGTTTTTTGGGACAAGATTCATGCTTTTTTTCACTACAAATCATCAGGACAAACCTTAGAACTCAAAAAAGCAAATGGGGGCAGTAAAAAGCTTTTCTTGGCCACATTGAAACTTGTCTTTTAGAGCAATGTGCGAGAAAATCTGATTGTGGTAATAAACAGGGATTTTACAAAATAGATTTCAAGATTCAAGGTCTTTATTTGTCATTTTCATGCTTTCACTTCTCAAACGATCTTATGTCAAACTCCAAAAAGAACACAAATGTTTTATGTTGATTTTGTGTTCAAATTTTGTGTTGTGTCAATGAAAAATGACACAACACATCATGATAATTCTTCTGTGAGCTGTGAATTACAGTGACAAAAACATAAATGGTAAACTCAGATAAGGGGTGCTGTTTGAAATCCAGAATTATTGTGCAGTTACTTATTCTTTATTAGGTGTTGAATTAAAGCAGAATCAGCTCATTGTGAGCCACTAAATCATCCTCTCAGAGAACCAAAAGCTGTTTGTGGTCCTTTGGCCCCATCCATCCCTCTACACATCTATTTAATACCCTACTCTTTATACCTATATCAATCCATCTTTCACTTTCCCCTCCTTCTCTGTACCTGCCTTTACACACCTATGTGCCTTTATGACTTCCTCTTTCACTCTGCTCATCCATTACTTTATCCTCATACGTCCTTTGACCTTTGTCCATGCTTCTGTCCATGTATTCATCATGCAGTGTACAAAGCTTTGAATCTCAGGGATTACCTCAACTGACCCACCTCTACCGATGGCTTCCCATTTCTTATTCTCGTTTTCTCCCACCATTCTGCCTTTTCACACACAATGGCACATTTTTCCTATTTCATTTGCTCTCTCTGCCTCTCCTCCTTTCTACCTCCATTTACTAACCACTAGTTTTCTTTCTCTCCCTCTTTCTATCGGCCCCAGCTGTCTATCCGGCAGTGAATAATCCCTCGATCCTGGCTAGGATTGTGGGTCTGAAAGATAAGACGCAAGAGCTTTTTGTTGACTTTTAGTGAGGTATAAAGTGAGCTTGATATTTTTCCTGTGGCTGAAACGACAGGACAGAAGGAATGTAGTGATAAAAATATGTCACGTGAGAGGAAGGAGATTGTCTTGGCTAATGCAGTTATGTATTTGTTTCTGTAGCGAGTTTTCAATCAGTTATCATTTCCTTCCTCTTCTTGAAGTGTCATAGCTCAGTAATGATTTGTAGTTTTTTGTAAAATAGTTTTTATGTAAAATAGTCTAAACTGGCTATAGTTCTGACACACACACGCACACACACACATCCACACACCAAAGCAGACAGTATCTGGCCTTTCAACATTAAATAAGTGTTGTATGTGTCTTTTCATTTGTCAAATGGAAATGAAAGAATAGAACTTTGATTAGATCTAAACTGTTGCCTCGCAGTCCTTTGTGATTCTGTTTATCCAGGTTTCTGGTTGATAGGAAAATATGCCAGTTAAAATTAGATTCTAGTTCAAAGCAATTGAACCGAACAACCACTGTAACAGTTGGCTGCTTGTGATAAGTGCCAGTGAAAAACACTTTTCTGATGAACACTTAACACAAAAGAAAACCAGATGTGTTAAGCTACCGCACATAAAGCAAGAGGCAAAAAAAATGGCTGATGCTGTCAATGAATAAAAGTTGCTTTTTTCTCTATAACTTTTCGAAGCACAACATTAATCACAATAAGTTAAAACAATAAACTCACTCACTTACACATATTATGCGCAAAGATACAAAATTAGAAAGTCCCTGTACACACACCTACACACATTTTATTTTTCTGTCACCTTCTGTGACATGCTTAAAATAACATTACCTATGACAAATAAATGTCAGATTTTAACCTGCTCCGACGCATTCTTCAACCTTTAAGAAGTGTTTCAGAGAGACAGAGAAAAATGTCCACACACCCAACTAGTCCTGACAAAAATAGTCAACACACACACACACACACACACACACAGGCTTTCTCACAGTGTTGTTAAGCGAGAGTGTGTGCACAACGATCTTCAGATTCAATTTCCTGATGAGTTTTTCATTTCATTACATGTAGAATAATTTGTCAAAGAAACATTAGCAGTTCTCTTAACAATATTTTAGGTGTAGATTCCAATTTGAGTTAGTAAGACCCTAGGTTTTTCAACCTAAAATACTTAATGTTATGGAGAATTGTCATCTTTTCTTTATATTGTTTCTGTCAAATTGATCATGTATCAGTCATCTGGAAATTAAATATCTGCAATTTGGAGGGATTGTGTAGATTTCAGTGTGCTTTTATACAATGTTGAAATCAAGAATGAGTGCATTATAACTGTGGAGGACTGAAGGGATGAGTGTCAGCTGTAGGGCATCTGTTCACACATTGTATGCCATTCAACATAAGTATTAGATTTTCCTTAATACAAATCCAGCATTTTCAAACGCGAATCAACAAGGCTTTGCTGAAAAGAAATGCAATCTCGTCTTCCACAGCCCCATCTGCAGCAGAGCTGGAATTTTAATATAGCAGGCTTTTGTTTGCATATGTAATTCCGTCTAAGCTCATTATGGAAACTTTCAGATTAATTTCTGAGGCTAAGAAGACGCTTGAATTGTAACAGGGAGTAAAGGGTCACAGAACGAGATAAAGAGAGAGAGAAACAAAGCAGTGGCAAACAAATAAAAAGACAGTCCACGGGACAGACGGGCATTATCAGAAGAGTATTACAGTACTTCATAGGCTTACAGGCAGCTGTGACAGCTCTTGTTATTGATAGAACAACAAACTCAGTTTTATGCCAAAAAGAAAAGGTCACATTATACAACTTATGGCTTAGAAGGCGAATATGTCATGTCCACAAATGCACAGAAATGTCATGATATCTTTCCTATTATTATTATTAGAAGTGAATTTTTTTCTAGAGCCACCCAGACCATGGACATTTGGATACTGTGAAACATCTACCTTCAGCCAAACACGTTTCTTCATAGAAAACAATGATCCTGTCACTTGAGATGCAACAATAATTACCCTCATGTTGATTTAAGACACAGCGCCTTCTGTACATAGAAAACAAACAAACAATATTCTTTTACATTAGGCCGTAATCGAAAAATATTAATCTGACATGTTGTTTACTGAAAAGCGTACATACGAACATCTGGCAATGACTGATGTCGAAGGTCAGTGTTTTAGCATGTTGGCTATCTGGCACTTTTTGTCTGAAGATACACAGTTAATTCCATGGTTTGTGATAATACTTCATCAAGGTGAATATGTCCAAACATTTCTGCATAATGTCTTTTTTTTTGATAAATGCGTTCAGTTTACCATACATCTGGTCATGCAGGTCATGATGGTTAATGTCCCTGATAGTTATCAAGTGTGAAAATGAGGAGGTGTCATAGTTTATATATTGCTGTTTACATTTTCATTGCCTTTGTTGCGAAGGGTTGAATGGTTTATAGTCTACATTTCATGATAAAATAAAAGCTCATTGTCGCACCAAAGGACTTTTCTGTAGGTTAATTTCCCTTATGTTTTGCACTATAGATCTTGTCAAAGACGTGAAAGCTGACTTTAATTGACCATGTTGACTTCTTACATTTTCCCTCTTCTCTGATTTATTTAATATTCACTGCTCTGCAGAGCGGTTATTTCTGCTAAGAACTACAGAGAAACGGACTGTTCACAATCTGCTCCGCAGTAAACAAAGGTGCTGACAAGCTGGTGAACATAGTGGAGCACTCAGCAGCTTAAAAGCCAAACGCGTCCTTCAGTCGTTGGCAGACGCTAAAAGACGAGTAACCACGCAATTTAAATTCACCAGGTGGGCAGAAATAAGACTTCAAATGAATGTTAATGTTTGTTGCTGCTCTGTGGAAATGCAGCAACCGTTAATATGTTCCATGTTTTATGTGATGCTCACATATTCTCGCGCTGCCCAAACCACATGACATATGCATAAAAATTGAGACGATTCGAAATTTCCAAACTGTAGAGAAATATTTCTTCCTACTTGAAAGCAATGCACCACATACTAAAACAGATTGGACAGCACATTTTATGAGGTGTTCTTCACTAGAGTTAGTAATACTGGTTCGTGTGCACCCTTATTAAAGAATAGAAATTATATATATTTGTGTATAACAATCACAAATTGCATCGTTCTCAGTAAGTTGGGTACATGGAAAATGAAGGCAACAACTATTAAATATAAAATATATTATAATATTTCATATTTCAAATGGACTAAGTTGACACCTGTCGTTATTGTTATTGAAACCAGTAAAAAGACAGGGTTCAGTATAAATGATTGCTGATATGTGGATCCACACACTCCTGCTGTGAGTGGTCTGGCTGACTGAGCAACCTGGCTTCCTGTGGAAACTCCAGCTGTGACTCAGCAGAGTTCATGCTATGGTCTCAACTATGTGGGTTAGGCTCTGCCTCAGCGCTTAACACACATTCATTCCCAGCAACCACCCAACAGATGGCAGCTAGCAGGAGGTGGCCAAGTTCAAAATCAACCCTGTCAGATAGCAGAGGATTTTCATGCTGAGATTATCACAGAATAAATTATATAAAAAAGGGTAAATTTGTCATCCTTGTGTACCATCAATCTAATGTTCAGTGCATTCAAGATATTGCTTTGCAGTGGAATTTATCAAGTACTTTTAGACGGAGCCACTTCTCCAACATCCTCCATTTTCCTGCTCTATTTCAGTTTGATTGACGTCTGATAGGGAGTTAATTTTTGACCTCTACTTATTGGTAGGTTAAAAAAGTGAGTTTTATTACGAGAGACAGTTAGAAAGTTGAAGTTAAACATAAGCTGAGATGTATTTATGATGCACGTTGGCTTCTGTCGGTTGGGGAATGTGTGTTGCCTTGTCTTCTGAAGCTCTACTTGAAGTTGATGCTCTACTGCTAAAATAACACACTTATTAATCCAGAGTAAATGGATCCCCAACTGCAACTATTTGCATCGTTGCATAGTCTTTGAAAACCACCGTATATTTCAGAAAGTCTTTGATCCAAATCAACAAATGCATTGACATACAATTTGCTGATGATCTCTGGCTTTTTCCTCTACGTGAGCCCTATGTGCGTTTTACCCACTGCATCATACACCATTCAACAACAACAGTAAAATATTAATGTGGGCATTAAAATAAGCAAAAGAAAACACAATAATTGAGTCATCTTGGCTTGGCCACTACATGAATCCACCATCATAAACATTTTTTTTCTACCGAGGAACGCAGCAATAACAGGGCTGTTTGGCTTTTACTGCTGGCAGTAACTTTTAAAGCCACAACAGAGAGCATGACATGTTGGTGGTGGGAGAGAGCTGGCACTAATGACAATTTGCATGCATTTGTATCTGCGCAGAGAAAAGAAAGGTGAGGGGGCAGATAAAGGAAAAAAAGTTTTGAGGAGGAGATGAAAAGAACCGAATGTGCACGTCTTTATGATGGCTAACCCACCTCGTCTGTAAGGGGAGGATGAAATTGGTTTGTTTCTAATTAAAGCCACAGATGGAGCCGGTACAGGCTGTATCTCCTGGACTAAAAGCAGCAGGCAGCCAGAAGTGAGAATGAAAAGAAATAAAGCAGTGAATGTACAAGTGGTGCGACTCTTTCAAACTCTGAACCTGAAGAAAATTCCGACGACGATAATACTTAAATAAGAGTTTAATGTCAATAATTCTCAATTTGAAATGTCTCTTTGGTCAATGTTCTAGATGAGAATTTCCATTTAAAGGGAGAAAAAACAACTCAAACATAAACCTGAAACATTTAATCATATTTTGAGCGCAGCAGTGTGAGACTATGCTGTGTTTCACCAGCATTTTTATCATCATCTGTTCCCTGGATGGACACTTCATGACTGCTGCCTCTGTCCCCCTGCTGCATGTGTTGTGTGACACCAGTTGTATTAGTCGTCAGTGAGGTGCCAGTTTGCTCTTCATGTTATGACAAAGGAAATCTGAGTCAGCTCTCAAAACCACAATCTTTTTTTCCCCACCAAGATCAACAGCAATTTTTATTAACCTTACATGTTCACATCTTCCTTGATCTCTCGCTCTCTCTTTCTATCACTCTCACTCTCTTTATGCGTGCGTTTATGTGTAGCCTATGTGTTGACAACTTGATATTTTCAATACATGCAGCAATAAATCATTACTGCATCACTACTGACAGAATACACGCACTCACACACACACTACAGATGTCAACATGACAAGGCCAGATGTATGTGGCTGTTTGATGATTTGTGGTATGTCCAGATGGGACGGTACTGGAAATGATCATGTAAATGATTGAGAGATGAGACACTGAGAAAATAACAGAGGAAGCAGTGTGGTCATGAAAGGGAGACATAACATGAGACGAGAGAGAAAAAGGAAAGGTCAGCGACTTGTTAGACACTGTGGACAACACCTGGCGGTACCAAGGTGGCAGACAGGAAAGAAAAAAACTGACATGGAAGCAAAAGTAAAACTAATTAAATGCCATAAAACTGAATGTGACGATTGTGCTTAAAATACCAATAGGTTATCTGTCCAACAAGTATAGTGAAGATATGGTTCAATGATGCAGCCCAATCAATGTTTGATTTAAATCTGTCTAATTCATTTATTTGACATTATGGACAGCGCAGCATGAGCCTCAAACCTCACACCTGGTGTGATTCTTTTTCAGCCAAAGGCAGTTTTAAATGGAAGGTACCTTTTGCATTTTTTTCCACACATTTCCATTTCCATTAACAGCAGTTTGTTGACAGGTGCGGCTCAAATTACAGTCAGAGCTCTTGCACATGGGGAGCGACCTAAAATCGAATAGGCCTTTACATTTACACGGATGGAAATGATCTGGTAATGGAGAGAACAGGTTCACACCAACTGGGTATAGTAACATCAGTATTCCTTTAGAACACCCAAATAGGAGGATGAGAGGTATATGTTTTAATTAGCCAGCAACGACTAGTGGAGGTAATATGTTCTAATTAGGAAGCAATCAACACAGAATGTATTATATGATTAAATTAGCTATTTCTGACGATTGAAGGTCTTATATGTTTTAATTAGCCGGCAATGAAAGGTTGAGGATATATGTTTTAATTAGCACCGTCTCCTGTGGCCTTCAGGTCTCAGGGCTTAAACATTAGGTAGAATGTTAATCAAACCTGCAGAAATTAGACTAATTGTTTTCATACAGCAGTTCTCCTGTGGTAGGACAGAAATAATCTTTTCACATCTCACATCTTTTGCTCTTTTCAGTTGTCAGGGTTAGGTACCACTGGTGCTAGTTGGCCTACTTTAATCTGATCCCAAGTGACCGGTTGGCTTTTGGAGATATGCATCTACAACAACATCCCATATAACTATAAAACTGTTGCATCTTGTTTTGATTTCCATAGGAACAGAACAACTACCACTTATAACTTAAAGAAGATAATAGTTTCCCAACATACTGTATCAAAATGGGTTTTATAACGGTCATATCCCAGAATAAATGTAATTGATATGCTCTCAGTTGGATCAGTAAGAAAATAATTTGTAAAAGTACATTTTCTCTCCGGTCGTGGTAGTTTGCTTTGTACCACAGTGTTACGTAGGATTATGGGTTACTATGAGAGGATAAGTGGTGTCGGTATAGTTATAGTTATAGTGTCCAGTTGGTGGAACATGAGACCGTGTTCCTTTGGTTTGGGTAATCCATCAAAAGGAGCGTCATGTTTGATTTTACTGCCAAAGTCATGCCTCAGTTGGTGGTTGAGTGCACATGTAAGACCAATATCAGTCGTCAGCATATTAATTTAGCATGCTGTTGTACCATAGACGTTAATCAATCAAATGTTGATGAATTCAGAAGGAAACATAGTGTTCACTTTGACTGATTACGTATTTCAATTAAGTTTGAGGTCTCTGGTGTCTCGAAGTTCTTTTTAATGTATGGAAATTAGTTATAGCTACTGGGTTTTGGTAAAATAGAGACTGGAAAATCAGGTTCCTTAGTCTGTGTGTGTCCTTGTGTTTGTGTTTAAATGATTAGTTATGCTTAGCCTCTTTAATAAAAACTTTCATAAGAATTTTAAGGAGTGTATTTAAATCTGTTTTCGAATGTCACAAGAGATGACATTTTACTGTTACTTTAAGCTTCCTTACCATGAGCTGCAACCTGTTGCTGCCTGGTCCTAGTTTTGTCTCATCAATTTTACCAACTTGCCTGCATGAGGCATGTTGTGTGCACTGACACTGTGCTCTTTTCACAAAGGTTAATGAGACCAGGCTGATGTGCTGTCAGTATATAATATATATGGCCATTTTCTGAATCTTGTGCCCTACGTCTTTCTTTTTTTGCCTGTTAGGCTGAAGGGTTAGCAAATTATTATAGCGTGTTGACGACTGAGCTCTTAACACATGTTCATATTGGTCTCAGTTAATTGACATTATGTTCCTTGAATAAATGCCAGCTACTGTAGCTATCAGACAAAAATAATAATAACTTCCCACGGCTTTGGGGTGTTTATTTAGATGGAAAAAGTTTGTGACAGGGGATTTTTTTTATATGATACATGATGAATTTAGGAACAACTATTTTGTTTTAATTCAATCAGAAACCACGAGTCAAAACTGCAACAGCAAATGAAATGTAATTTGCTAGCAGCTTCTATTTGTAGAAATGTGACAACACTGTAAACATAATTATCAGTATCATGACGGGGGGGAGACCCTATTGTATTGCATTACACAGCTCTGCAAAATAACTGTAATACTGATAGAAAGTGCTAATAGTAATTTAGATAAAAGAAGGGAGAGATACCCTCTTATTAATTAGCAGAAGACACAAACAATGACAAATGATTGTCAATGTGGTGTTATCCATGTCAGCCAACCCTGTTGCTTTGTTCAGGGTGTAATATTAGAGGATAATAGCTTCTCAATTATTCATATTGCCCCTTTGCTCTATGGAGAATACTGTCACACAGTCACTATATATCTTGATCTAATTAGCAACGGGAGCGACTGAGTAAGAGAAGATATGGAGGAAGAATAGTAGGGCAGAAGGATTGAGAAAGAAGTGTTAGAAGCAAAGTGATGAAGAATGAAAATCAAAAAGGGAAGCAGGAGAACTGTGGAGGAGTTGTTTTGCCTCGAAGCTTTGTAAGCGTTCTTCAAGCGATGTTTGTTGTTAAGTGCTTCCTGTGTCTGCAGGACTTCCATACTGTGGGACTTATATATTTGTGTGTACATATACTTGTGCAGTATTCACATATAGGCAAGTCTCTAGTGAATAGCTAAGTAACTACATCACCGCGGTAACGACGCATGTTTTTGTTTTTCTCGGCTCCTAACTTCCACATTCATTCAGTCAATCGACAATCGAAACAACAACGACATTTAAAATAACGTTTAAAATGGTTCATCTTTGTCGTTCTTTTCTTGATATTAAATTGTAAGTGAGTATTTGATACTTACTTACTTACTTACTTACTCTTTTTACATATGCATGAACTGTGATTCGGTTACATACAGACCAGCATTCAATCTGTTTATTACTGTAACGCAACCAGAGCTGACAGGTCGAGTTCTAAAGCCTAAACAGTCTTGAAATTACATTCTATGCTATGCTATTCTATGCTATTCTATTTCTAAGCTCTCAATCCTTGCTGATAAATGAAGTGGCCAGTCAGGTTATGCTAATTGATGTCTCCTCCTTTGCTTCCTTCCTCTTTTCTCCAAAGTTCAATTACACTCATCCACTGCCATCCATCACTGGAATGAAGCTGGCTGTAGAGCTAAATTAAATGTGCCAATTTCAATTAGCCAGCATGAGGCGGTGCAAGAGACCGAGGTTACTGTGGTGGAAATTGGTTCGTCGGGGGAGATACAAAATTGGGGAGGTGGCAGGAGAAGGTTGACAGTGTGCAGAGGTGTTTCTCAGTGTTCCTTTTCTTTATTCTTAGTGTTTTCGTTTGATCTGATTTGGAATGTACACAGCCTTTTTGGCAATTATTGCAGCTACATGATGGTAGTTGACACTAAACCAGGACAGAAGAAGCATGAGAAACTCTAAACAACGGCTTGGTGAAGCTGATGCAGGATGGAAATCACAGAATCTATTGTGAATGACCAAAGAAGTTCTGTGTTTCTGTGTTTCCACATTCAGCTAAACATCTCAAGTTTCACTGCATGGTGCCAAACCAACATTAAATAGCCATCCCACATCTATCATGGCTTGTGAATTCTTCTTATAATGCATGGAAAATGTTGATGTGGTGATTTAAAAAAAAAAAACCCTGACATACGCAGCTCAAACATGTTTCTCATCAACATCAGATTTCACACAGCGGAATAGACCCTAATAGTACCACACTGCAAAAGATTCATGTCTTGCTGCCAATTTTTAAAAACAGAAAATTGGCAGCCTCATTAAAAGTTTTTTTAATTAATAAACATTTATATTATATTGCATAATTTTTCACATCTTGATTATGTCACAGTTAACATGTGAGACCTAAGGAAACACCTTTTGTCTGAGTCATTCAACTACAAATAAAACTTCACTCTTTATCTTACTGTATTTTTAAAAATCTTTGTCATTTAAAATTTTCATTTAAGATCAGTTAGATTACATCTGTTAATAACCGACTCGGCCTTGACACGAGTTTTCAAACCTGTGATTGCACACACCTCGATAGGTTTTGCCTCCACACCAACGATCTTATCCCATAATAAACTAAACTGCCTTCACCTCAGATTTAACGTGTGTCGACATCGAAGCTTGTTTAATAAGCAGTAAGCCAAAGCTGTTTCTTTGTTGCCAGCTTGTTATTAAAGCTGCTGTGGCATGACAATGGCAATCGGAGGAGTTTCTTTGTGTTGCTCCTGAGAACCTTCTCACATGATAACTAGGACTCTCTGGGCACCAGACAGGAACCACTGATAAATAATCTCCTCTTTGCTGAGGACCGGCAGGAAGCATGGCACAGGAGAAATAATAATCCCCCCCACCTTTTTTTCTCTCTGTCTCCTTGGTGACGGACCCAGTTTCAGCCATGACACCCACCCCCCTCCCCCTTGCGCCCACCCCGCCCTCCCCATACTGAAACAGGCTAATACTTTACACAGAAGCGATTTCAAACTTTTAAACGGTTTCTCTGTGACTTGTATATCCTCTAATTGTTATTCATAGCTCTGTCATGGGAGGAGGAGGAGGAGGAGGAGGAGGAGGAGGAGAGGGAAAATGTTGAGGACGGATGGCGGAGAAAGGGAAAGGAGATGGGGAGGAAAAAGAGGAGAGAACAGAAGACGGGATGGGTGGGCAGAGGAGATGAAATAGCGGAGAAAATGAGTAGAGCAGAAATATATATGAAAATGAAACGACATGCTGAATAAGAACCAAAAAAGGATAAAGACAAAAAAAAGTAGACAAGAAAATGGTTCTCTTCATGGTTTTTGTGAATTATAATTATTACATTCTAATCCATAGACTTCCACACAGGTAGACAGTGTGTCGAGTTTATCTATATCTTGTTTGCATTGGCTGATGAGTGTGTTGAGTAATAGTTTACTACCAGTGATTCTTAAAACAGATCCTGTATTTATAAGTCTGGAAAAAAACATTGTATGTCATCCAAGCTCTCAAAGTTTTCACGGATAATGAACCTTTGGAAGTTTAATAAAGTCTAACGAGAGTCTCGGCGGTCTGACCAAAACGTTGACCCTTTTTCTTAAAATGTTGACCTTTTAAGAGAAACCAAAAAAGCCCTGCCTTAGTTTGACTGACTCCACTGACTGCAGTTTCACTCTCCAGCTTTAACAACAGTGAAAGTTGGACTTTTCCACAACCTCTTTCATCAGTCACCTGGGAAAAACACATTTAGACTGCAATTTAAACACTGCAAATTCAAAATACACTGATTAAATAATTGTTGTAAACCCTAAATTACATCAAAAGCATCTCTTCTCGTGTAAATTGTATACACGAGTAACACATATTTGTGTTATAACATGAAATTATTTGTGCAGATAAAAGACGTTAACTGTAACATGACAGATTGTTTTTGTCTTTTGCTGTCATAAACTGCACTATGACCGGTGAGTTTTTCTGAACTGAAAACTCAAATCAAAAAATGAGTGACATGAACAACAAATGATTTTGTCACACATAACACAGGCCCATGTCACATTACCCTATTCTGAGCAACGGCTTGACTTATTCAGTGGAGTTTTTTTTGACAAATCAATTAACAACGTCTTAACTGAAGTTACTTTGTGCCTGAAGCTTCAATTATACACCTCGGTATAACCTGTCACACTCAAAGCTCCAGAGACATCACCATGTGCTCAATTAATCTTTCTCACTGAAGGGACATTTTTGTTTTATGTCCTGGACATTGAACATATAGTGAGGAGAAACAGTCGGAATAAATTAGGGAATATTACCTATTAATAATATTACTGTTACCCTTTGGCCCCACTGGGTGAACACTCGGTTTAAAAATTAACAATACATTTTCATTTTCAGTCTCATGCCAAATGGCTTTAAATAATATTTTGATTCACTTATATTTGTCTCGGAAGTTGACAATCTGTGACGCCAAATTTAAGTTTGTAAATAACCTAATTATCTGCTAAACAAGAGAGCAATGATATCGGAACAATTTATGTAGGAGAAGGGAATGAATCCTAACCCTCACGACTACAAAGAGCAATGCAACCAACAATAAAAAAGATGAAAAAAGTGGGCAGTACCTAGTACATTACAGTTGTAAAGTACAGTCGTAAAAAAGTAGTAGTAAAAGACAAAAAGTTAATATTACCTCACTGAATCACATCATTTGTCATGAATACCACCTTGTTCAGAAATCAAATACATGAAGTATTTAATTGGGATTATCAGTCACAATCGTGGTTCTTGTCATTAAGTGAGCTAACGAATTCTGGTCTGTTGTCCTAAAACAAAGTTTTCGGCAAAGTTTCAGTCACATTTCATGATGTGATGTGAGTTTCTATAAACTGAGAATAGAAATGAAACTGGAGGAGTGGGGGATGCGGTCATGTAAATGGCCTCATGAACATTTCTATAATTTTCCCCTGTGATTGTACAAGTACAATAAAAACCCAGGGCATCCGCCTCTGGCTGCAGCTTCGACGTCATGCAGCTCTGTGCCCTCCAGACATCAACATGATTTCTTGGAGAGGCCTTTTTCTGCTCATTAAGCCGTTGTTGTCATGCGCCACTGATTGGCAAAGCTGTTTCCGAGCAGTGAGACCAGTGATGGGACTGTTTTAATCACCACACCCACACCTGGTTCCACCTCAGCCTCAGATATTTTGCACTTCTCACTGCTTCACGAACGGGAACCAAAATAGCAAGTGCATTTGCAGACACTCACAGTCTGTGCAATCAAGTTCAACTGCTTTGCCCTTGTTCTTGCACTTGCATGGCTGAAACAGGCTAAAGTTTTCCGATTTCTCAGGTTTTCAGATAGATAGAATGCCTCTATGTCTACATAGGTTACTCTTTTGGGAGAATATTAATAATTAACCCAGCTGATGTTTTGAGTTTCACACAAGGCCATTACTGGCATAGTGCTTTATGGTAAAATCCCACAAAGTTCAAGTTTTGGCTCTTTTCTTGTATTGTTGGTGTGGTGGTGTGCAGTGTCCCTAGTTTCCTATAATCCTCCAGTAAATTATTTTACCATCTGGAATGACTGATTAAAATTACCTGTGTGCAAGGGCAAAACCGTATTAGCAGCCTCCCCTGGTAATACTCCTACCCAGAGAGGGCTTCGGCCTGCATTTATGTGTAACCATTAGAAGTGAAGGGACTCTGTGCGCCAGAGGTCAGCGCAAAGTTACGAAGGCAGATTTGAGGAACATGACATCAGATCATCGTAATGGAAAGTAGAGATAAACATTTCACAGTGCATGATGGTACTCAAGAGTAAAGAAGCAGTGGGGAAGACACAAAGTGAAGCCATGAAACACCCAACATAGAATGATACCATTTCCTTCTTTCTGTGTGACTGCCTGGCTGGCTCATTGTCACCCTATTCTTTAATCTGTTTAGGGTCTAATTGTGAGTAATGACGCTGTTGGTGATATGGCTTGTAGCTCAGCCAGCCCCTCTGTGCCCACACTGCATATCCAACCCATCTGTGAGCCACACACAGTCTCAACAGAGTCCTTATCAATACACACACCACAACAGACAACTGCCGCACACACGCACGCACACACACATGCACACATCATAGCAACCGTCGGCTTCGGCATGTTGGCTAACCAGCAAAGAGGATTCATAACACACCAAATTAGCTTTAGATTTGCAGTGAAAGATCAGTTCATTAAAAATGCATTAAATACGAGCGGGTTCAGTTGATGCTAAATGGAAGAGGGGAGGTGGGGATTAATCTAGACTGTCTCTCGCTCCCCTCTTTTCTATTTCGCTCACCCCTTTTTTGCTGCCTTGCTCGTGCTGGGAGAAGTGTAGCTGAAATGCCTGTTGTGTCACAGGTTCATTTGTGATCGTGACGATGCAGATGAGATGAGATATCCTTTGTTTATGCACAGGTCTTAATAATATGCACAGGTTTCATTTGCTCTCCCTTTGATTGCAGTGGGTTTGCTTCCATATTGCAGAACCAAGACATTTTTATCACGTTGCTAACAGACGTTCTGCCAATTTTTGGTCCCGGAGGTTCAACAATGATACGAGCAAAAATAAATAATACGTGTGACTCCAGAGCTGTCACCTAATGCATGCCAGTATGATAGAATTCACAGGCTGGCAGTTAACTGAGTAGACAGTGAGACAATTTATGTGCCGGATTATTTGACACTGAAGAGGAATGTGAAGTGGGTGAATTTTTCTTATTTTCTCCTATTTCAGGTGCTCACGGGTGACAGTGAGGTCACAGCCTGACAAAAAAAGTTTCAAGTATTAATAGCTGAGCTACTACACTGGGAGGAACAATTTGCAAACCTTGTAATCAGTCACTTGCTTCTCTCCAGTAAACACAACTTGAACAAAACTCTCGGCTAAAATGGTCAGGGAAAGATTTGTTTTCTGACAGTCTGTGGAAGCAAGTTGTTGATCTACTTGTAAAAAAAAAACTCTGACATTATTGTCTTGACTCCACTTTTGAATGCGGCAGATAAGAGTGGAGGATTGTGTGAACATAACTGGAATAGTAGTCGTGGTAGCTCTGCCTTAACTGCAGTGTGTAGGTTCAGGGAAATGGATGATGATTATTGAAATGAGGAAGATTAAACAGGCCACATTCAGCTTTTACATTTGGTTTTTGATTTGTGATTCAGTTTTGTAAATAAGGAATCACACATCAGAATTTACAACTGAGCCACTGCCAAAATTGAACAAAATAATACAATCCCAAATATAAGTAGTGTTTAAGTACACTAACAATGTGTTCAACTCTTTCACTCCAATGCTGAAAGATCTCTAATAAGTTATGTAAATGTGTTGTTAATTTATTTCCAATTACTCCTTGCTAATTGGTTTCACACTTCTTTTGTTGTTTTTTGTTTACTCTTACAGGTGTAAAAGTAGCACTGCAATTGCAGCTGTCAAGTAGTAAGCTGTGATAAATAAGTTCTTGTTAATTAAGGTGACATAAAATTGAGATGTGCCTAATCGGGCTGAATAATTTTAAGACCTAATTGCGATTTTTCTGGCAAATTTCAATTTGATTCATGATTTTCCTCAAATCAAGCTTCAGTGCAGCTACAGTGCAGTTCTTGGCAATGCAGTGTGTTATGGCAGTCGTTATCCCCCGGTGTCTTCTCATACAGCGTTACACTGGCAAAAGATGCTGTAATTATAGTCTGTTTGCTACAATGAGCCTGAGAATCATTTTCACCAGCCTTTTCACCACACCTTTTTGTCATGCACTCCTCATGCCTGTGGTGATTTTTCAAGTGCTGGTATAAGTTGGTTGTGTTTCCTCTGGATGTTGCCACTTTAGCGCGACAGGTTTTGCATAGTACCTGTTTCTGGTGCACGTCTGTAGCCTCAAACCCGAAATACTCCCAAAATCTCCTAACTCCGGTTCTGGTTCCGCTGAAGCCATTTCAAAACATCTGAACGTTACAAAGCACGAGGAGCAGTGACCTGTCCACGACTAGCATTCCGCTTCTGATTGGTGAGCTTGGCAGGATGGTATGGAGATGACATGTATGTGTAAAATAGTTGACACAACAGATCCTGGGTCAGTCAAGAGTGCTGCAAAAAACGCAGCGTTGGTGATCACATGACCGCGTTGTCTGAAATCACAATTTCGATCAGAAAACGATAAATCGTTCAGCCTGAGTACCTAATTTGTCATCTTGATGCGTTCATCACAGTTTTAAAAAGTTTTGCTGCATAATATAACCCTGAGAAATTGTACGCACGTGTGTGTGTGCATGTGCATCTCATTTTTCCATCTGTCAAATTCCCATTGGATTACAGTTCACACTGAAGGGATCGCTACAGCTGCCAAACTGAATGACTGAATGACGTCCAGTTACTGAATCCTGGGCTGGCTGACTCCCCCTAAATAACTGACTGCAAACTTTCCATCTCAGTAATTAACATCCTCTGACTGACTGATGGGTTACTTTACCATGTGAGCAGTCGGTGGCTGTGTTTTCATTTCCAGTGCATTCAAGGACATCCAGTTGATACACAAACACATTCCCCGTGCATTTAACTAGCTTACAGACTCTGTGGCAAACTGAATGAATAACTACATTACCGACTGGCTGCTTGACTGGTTAATTAACTTACTGTCTGTCTGTTTGTAGTGCACCCAAGGACATCCATCCAGCTTGTACACAAACTATTTCACACACACATTTCTTCTCTCTGGAGTGACAGGGAGAATATTTCCCTGTTTACTCAAGTGCCACTTCATGATTAAAAACTAATCAGGCTTCAGCCAGCCTGGGATCTCCGAACACACTGACACAGACGGAACTGGAATTATCTTAACAGGGAGAGAGGAGTGAGAAGCTGGGAGAGCCTGAGAGATGAAAGAGTGGAAAGACAAGTGTAAGGGGGAGAAGGTGAGGACGCACATGGAAAGAAAATAAATTGAGAAAAATCAGGATTTATCTGCTCTTAGCTGTCGCAGAGTTTAACCTTGGCGACTGTGAATAATGTGGTTTGTGTTTTCCAATTGTAAAATGAGGTTTGACTCAACTCCACAGTGAAAAATCAGTAGTACTGGAAAAAAAACATACAGGAGACCAGTGTGAGCAACAGGCTCAAACACAGCTAACCTTTTCACCACATAGGCAAGACCCGTGTCCAACAGTGCTGAGAAAGTTAAGAAAATGATGTCAGGTAGAGTGGTCAAAACAATTTGTTCCAGGAGGCCTTTGCAGCTGGTACACTGTGTGGAAAACGATAAAGACGATAACAGAAGATGATGGTGGCTGTTAGAAGTTGACATCTGCAAAAACATGGCTACTGTTTTACACTGTGCAGAAAAGGTATGAGAAATGAGTACAAGACATCGCCGTGTTGCCTTTTGTCGTATTGCAGTTATTTTTTTTACTTCAATTAATTGGATGTATCAGATATTATCGTCAACAAAATTCTTTGGAATGTTCTCATCTCAGCCATCGTGGCCGCTCACGCAGAACTACCCTTGGAATTATTTGCTGGTGAAACACCCCCCTTTATCATTTTAAACTGCACAACACTCTGATTACGTTGCCTAATAAGATCACATGTGCCCCACTAGCTATTCTTTAACGTTTTGTTTGTTTCTTCAACCACCCAGACTCAATTGTCCTTGTAAATGCATCTGTCTCCCTCCCAGCTGGAGTTTGCATAAACAGATGCAAAAGTGCACAACCTTCCTCTTTGTCCTTGCTGCAGTCTCTGCTTTTGTAATCCTCCCCTGTTCTTGAACTCATTCCTTTACAGGTTCTTTTCCAAGTGTCTTCTTCCTTCCTCCGTCCATCCCCTCTTTCACCTCTCTCTCTGTCTCACAGACACAACAGTTAACTTATCCTCCCCCTTTTTTCTGATTGATTTTACATTGATTTCCTCATGTCTCTTATTTCTTTCTCCCAGAGGGACGCCACAAAAAAGATTCAGTCAGGTGCAGAAGTTCACGTTGCCTCCCTCCACCGCTCTCCTCCCCAGTGAGACTGTGTGTAGCGGGAGGCACAGAAGTTCACGTTTTCCATTCTACCTCTGCTCTATTGTTCTTCCACTCCCAAATCATTTTTCACATATTTTGCTAATTTACGTGTCCGCTGATATTATTTATCTGTTCCAAAACACATGCATACATAGCCAAAGCTGATACAAAGTTGAGCCTAACACACAGTCCAGTGTAATTTTATAAAAAGAGCATTTATTTCAAAGTTTTTTTCGCTTCGGAGATTGAAGCACATAGTAAAGCAACAGTACAATGTTCAGAAAATATAAGTGTGATGCTGTAACATTTTTTTAATCTTATCTTCTTAACATGTTTTTGTTGTAATACTGGAATATTCTGCATGTATACTAAAATAAGAACTTTTAAAATTGTACAAATTGGTACCATAAAACTTGACAGAGAATTAAAAACGAGGCGTTCTCTCGCTGCAACAAACACAGATTGCTAGTTTTACTTTTTGAAAATGGAGAACGGTTGACGTAAAGCAAAATAATGAAAAAAAGAGAAACAAAAACTAAGAAGGAGAGGTTGTATTCACACAGGTGTCAACCAAAGCTGAGTTGTAACTTTTGGCAGTATATTTCTTATAGCTGTCGAAGATTGAAGATCATTTACCGTGTAGTCTATGTTAAGACAACCATAGGAAGGTCACATCTGAGCTGCAAAAAGTTAAACAGTAATTTGTTCCTGTGTAGGTGCAGCCAATGAAAAAAACAAACAATTATTGTCATAATAATGATAATAATAATAAAAAACCAACAATAATAATCATAATAATATAATAATAACATTAAAAAAGAGATTGAACAGGAACCTTCATGCTTAAAAAGGATGTTCTAGTTTCAGCCCCTTCGTACAGTCAATGTCGCTCAGAAAACACCTTGTGTCATTTTCCGATGTGCACATTTTATGTTTAAGGGCAACACATGTTGATACAACAGATGTTACTGCCAACATAGCTGGTGTTGGGAAAACAAACACAATGGGCATTTTTTTTTTCTGACTACATTTACCCGGCTGGCAGAAACAGTACATTCTATTTTAAGAGTACATGAGGCGCAAGTTGGATCCTTAAAGTGATTCATCACATGTCTGCACATTGCTCTGTACATACCTAACATGGAGAGTAGTTTGCTTTATGAATATACTTTTCAAGTTACAAAAGGAAACAAAGAGAAAAAAAAAACAGAGAATGCACTGCGCTGCAAGAGTGTCCATTAAGTTTAAGGCGATTTTTAGAGCTCACAGGTTTATACTCATCGTGATTGATCATCATTGGTGGACTTCGAATGAGTATGTGATCATTCATTGGTGGACTTGGTGGTTTGGGTATTGATTGTTGACAGTAGGAATGGGGACGCTGTCATGTGAAGGGACGGGGCGTCATGTCTTCTTTGCAGTGAAGAATGAAAACCAAAAAAAAAGCATCCACAGTTTTAAAACTGAATCCACGTTCAGTCTCGTCTCTTTTTGGGAGTACAAAAATGGTGGATGTGTGACATTTTATAGATAATCAATCCTCAGGTCTTCGCTTGTTTGTGTGTAGCTACTGAATCTAGCGGCCTTTATTGTTCCTCTTGTTGTGTTTACCCCTGGAGTTGTTGTTTATTTATTATAAGGCCACCATACTGTGAGGATGCTATGAGCATCTTCAGAGTATCAACAACCCAGAGTCTGTCACACCATCTTAATCACAGTACCTGCTGAATTCTGCACACACAACAAATTTGTGAAAAGAGAAAAATCAAACACATTGTTTTAACTGTTTGAGCCTACTAACACACATTACCAATAATTTCTTTTTCATAAAATCAGGCAGTTGCTCGATCCAACAGTAAATTTTTCTTGTAGTTTGCTCCTCACTCTTTTCTTCTCTCTCTAATGTCACTTACATAAATCACAGAGAGCTACAGTGTGACATGTTAAAGACCACTCAGGAACCTGTCAAGGTAAAAACATCTCTTTCATGATCGGCCGAGGAAGGAGGTGAATCCAGTCCACAAAGGTACATAGAAACATAACGTTTTGCTATGAGCAAGTTTTTTTGATCGCACAGCAACGTTTTTCTCCCAGCAGTTTACTCACAAACAGACAAATGATGACATCTCCCAGCCCTACACTGCTCAAGTCTGTAGAAATAGAGAGAAGGATAGAGATACTGGAGGAAAAAGGGAAATTCGGGTAAAACTGGGAGTGATCATGGAGAGTCCAAGCATTTAGTATTTGTTTGTTAACAAATCCTCTCGAAGTAGCTGGGAAGTGCCACGTAGGGAAGAGCTATTAATGTTTCTGACAAATTGGCATGAACTGATCACTCTGTAGTTGTTGACAATTGGGAACTTGGAAGTGTTGAGCCTCTGTTAACACATCCGTACGGAAACAATAAATCCGAAATCTGGGGCGTCCACTCAGTAAGACCACTGTTAAGAGTCTTCACCATCATCCGCATCGTTAATGGAGCAGTCTTTGGTCCCGTACAAATCCGCCAGCTTCTTAAACCTCGGCCCCCAACTCTGCAGATAGTCATAATCCAAATCAGACTCTGTTGTGACAGACTCGAGGGAACTCAATGAACCAGCCAGTGATCCTCTGCCTTCATAGCCGTAGATCTGAATGGAGTCGTAGGGAGGTGCAGTCGGATCACTGTCAGCCTCTGCAATTCTAGTCTTGATGAAGTCATCGACATCGACGCTGTTGGCTGCAGGACGGCCAAGACCAGGCCTAATGGGATATTGAAGCTCTGGTTTGATGTCCTTCCTTGGCAGGAACCCGTTAGCACCATCTGGGTTCTAAACAGTAAGAAAGACAGCGCCTCGCGTTAATATCCAGCAAGATAAGGATGTAAAAAATATAATGGGAGAAAGCTGAAGCTAATTTGTTGATCTTTCATATTCAAAAGAAAAATGAGAAAAAGATTAAGAAAAATTAACAACTAAATACTTACATTTAAATTAATATTTAAATTAAAGTATAATTGCACTTTGATTGAACATAAGTAATAATTGTAGACATACAGCCACCCTGAGCCTTTTCATACCTGCAGTGTAGCGATGTCAAAAGCCTCAGTGTCCTCCTCACCACCTCCCTCATCATCATACGTGATGATATTCTCCCTGATGTCTTCCTCTTCAAACACGATCAATGGCTCCTTCTTCTGACGCCTCAGTGCAACAAACAGCACCACTATTGCTGCCACAAATAAACACACTATGTGAGACTTCTTCTGCATGTCGTGATTACATAAGTCCTCGCACAACATGTGTGAGAACATAGGATGTGAGCTTTCGAAAACTGGTGTGCACTAACTAATTAGACCGTGGATAGTTAAATGAATCTAATCATTGCTTTGTGCCACGCACATACTACTTTAATTGTTATTTAATTGCTGAGACACATGACTATAGCACAGCTCAAATCATTAAGTCCTGCTCATAAAGACAAATAAAATGAAATTAAATCAGGACGTAAAGGCTACCAGAGTGATTCTGTCCCGCTCAGTGAAAATAGCAATACCAAATCCTCTTCATATGTCGAGTCATTATATTTAGAATTTCGACTGTCTTGATTGTCATTGTCACAAGTACAATGAAATTTAAAATGCAATTTCATTTTTACTACATACTACATTTTTCTTTTTTGCAGAATAAAACTCCACGTAAGTCAGCAAGTCCCTTTGGATGATTGATCAATGCAATAAATATCCAAATTTAAACAAATGTATGGCTCCTTACCCAACAGAATGACAATACAGGCCAGAATAGCTATCAGTGCCCCAGTGCTGAGACCAGCTGGTAGGACATAGGGCTCCACGTTACAGGAGAGAATGGTGTCTTTGCTGTCACAGGAACACACTCTAATGGTCAGTGTGTTGGTGCTGCTCATAGCGGGGAAGCCATTGTCGTTTATCTCAATAGGGAGGTAGTAAACATCCTGGGTCAGACGGCTGAATCCTTTGCGGAGCACATAAATACTGGCTGTGCTGTCTGTGCAAACACATGGACATGAGTCAATGGTACAGTGGAATACAAAAGTGAGTTGTAACAGAGTAACTCCTTTTTAATTTGATAATGCTGAGGTCTGTGTTTAGAGAACCTGGACTTTAACTCACACTCATCAAATGATCAAATGAAGTGTGGCTCCTGTGATATTAAGTTATGTAAAATAAAACTAAGAGTGGGTGCAGTTGAGAAGTCAGTGTAAAGCTATTGTTAGTGTTGTAGTGATATACCAACAGCTAAGTCCACCTCCACAGTACTCTACCAAACACACTTCATCTTGTTCGGTAATTAGGTGCTCTCTCTTTAGCAACTTTTTCATCCCTCTATCATTGTTTACCATGTACTCCAGGGCAGGAGGTGTTATTCGTGCATACATTTCAACATAACAACGCAGTGTGTCTAAACAATGTGACCATGTCCAATAAAAGAATACAATATACAATACAATATACAGACACTAAGTCCTTGTAGTAGTAGAAGAAACACAGAACCAAAAGATGAAGGACAATGTGCAAAACCAGAACACAAAAATAATCAGAAAAGCCAAGACGAGCTAATTTAATTACTTTTAAATAAGATAGTGAGGACTGTTTGAGAGATGGAAGGACAGTTTATGTCTCTATCTAACTGTCTCTCTGTCTATAGTCTGGTACAGGGACATCCTGCTCGATAAGGACTCTCCACTCCAGTTCCTTCTCATATAGTTATCATATAAAACTCAGCTCAACACTTCCGATTTCCATTTTCCTCACCAGTCTTTTAAAACCTCATTTTCTATTCGTATTTTCCTCTTGGCCTCCTTCTTGCCATCATTTCTCTTTTTGCTCGATTTTACCTCGATTGTCTTTGAGGGAGAAGTTGTGGTTGTGGGCGACTTCTGGAGCGAGGCTGAATGTGAAATGTTGCCTGTGAGCCATCTCATCTTTGTCCACTGCACTTACTGTTTCAATGACCTGAACCACACAGACACACACACACATACACAAAAAAAGCTAATTAAAAGTAGTCCATTTAAATTACTAGCTGAAGTATTAAGGCTAGCAAACCTTAGTAAGTAACTTGTACATGTCCCACACACAGACATACCTTCCCTGGCATGACAGTCTCACACATGAGGACTTCGTTGTTGGTTGCAAACTCTGGGGCATTGTCATTCACATCTTTCACTTTGATGTTAACACGTACTTTTGTGTCTTGGTGGTGGCCTCCTACAGAAAAAAAAAACAGTGTATTAGGCATAATCATCAGAATACAAGCGTCAAAAGCGTCATATAAAAATACATAGAGGTGTCAAAGTCAGTGAACACAGAATGTTTTTAAGTCTTTAATGTGTTTGTGCTTACTTGTTTTTCGTAACAATAATCCACGTTTGGCTTTGGCTGAAGACAAAGCTGACTGAATTCTGAGGATTGTTTTTCAGTGAGCCTTTTTGAGTCGCAGATTTACAGACACAAGTTTGTAAATCTGTAGGAGACCCAGCCAGGAAATGCTTTAGCCGGCTTTTTCCAAAGCTTTTTAAATGAGCAAAAGTACTGTCTGCTGTTTCGTCAGGCAGGACTCCTCCTCTAAATGTCCTGCCCGCTGGAGGTCAAAATGAAATAGCTATCGAAACATTACCTGTTTGAGTTACTGCTGCTAACTGGTCCAAAGACTTAAAAAGAGCAGCGTGTTTTTCTATCTATCTAAAGAGGTCTAAAGAGGAAAACGAGTCTCTGCCGTCTCACATATTTGTAATTCTAGTCGGTAGGATTTTCCACTACCCTGTCATTACTAGGCATTTATTTAGCTTCCCAGGGCCTGTCAGCGGTTAGTGTAGCCTGCAATGGTCCTAGCTTTGTGGGCGGCAAGCCCGTTTCCATCTGGCCGTCTGGCGTCTAGCACGCCACAGGGAAACCACGCGGCGCTCTGCAAGTTTGAGCACCAACCACAGAATACTAGGGTGGGGCCACTGTGGCTCGCTGGCTCGAGGGTTTGTGGGGCCGAAAGCCGGGGAGCGAAAGCTCCAGAGGGCTTGTGGGTCAACTGGCATTCCCCTCTTTTATCCCCCTTCTCTGTCTGTATAGTTAGCAACAGCGTTTGTGGTGGTGAGAGGCAGTTTAAAGTTTCAGTGGTGCCTCAACTGTAGTTTTTCACGTCTCGTCACGTTTTATTAGCTCACAGCTTAAATCAGAACTTTTTTGTGTTACTGAGCCGTCGACAAACACAGTTACAAAATAATTAACAGTGAAATTTAAAGCAAATGGTTGACATTTGAAAATCAAATCAGAGCCTCAAGAGGTATTGGGTAGGCTATTAGTAAATTAGTGCTGACACCTCTTAGCCACTGTGCCACTTTACATTAAATGCATTTGGAATGAGTGCAAGTGTGTTCTGTTGTGGTTATATGAAGTATGCAGGTGTTTGTAGCTCATATGTGAGACAAACAAGTCTCAAGTCTCAAACTCTTTGTAGATTTGGTTGTGTGTCTGTGTCCATGAGTGTGCACACATACCAATCTCTGTTGCTGACACAGATATATTATGCCAGGCCTGTGCTTCTCTATCCAGCGGTCTCGTTGTAGTAATCATGCCATCTTCTGAATTGACGCTGAAGAACTGCTCAACATCAGTGTACCGTGGGATCATGTACCTATAGATAATTAACATGATGCATAACTACTCATTACAGTGCTATTAAATATTGGAATAAGAAATTAATAGAAATGAAATAGCAAATTAAATGAGAATTACATCATATTAATGGCTTGTATTTAATTGGAAATGTTATGGATTAGAAAAAAAAAAGTTACGCATGCATTTTATATTTGATGTTGTAGTGTAAAGCCAGGCTTCTCTGAGTCATATTGTTTGTTCAGTGGAGCTGTAGGAATACTTTCTTATTATTTTGGCACTGTTCCATGATACTTGGTTTATAAGTGTGGATATTCAGATTCTCCCACACAGCTGAAAGCCGGACTGCGGGAACGTGTGTCTGCGTTACCTGACAGGATTGTTGGCAACGTCCGTGTCTTTGGCGTGGACTCGTCCCACCAGGGTGCCTTCAGGTGCGTTCTCTTCCACCTCAAACGTGTAACTGGGAGCTACGAACACAGGGGGCTCATCTGCATCCTCCACTGATATCTACATATTATAAACATAAACACATCCAGGCACCATCATAAGTGTATATACTCTTGCACATCAACAGGCACATGCCCTTTTTTCCAACACAGTTACATATCAAAGAACATTTAAAACAATTGATACCATCATACATACCTTAATTGTGGCTTCATCCTTATAAGGTCCCCATGCTAGGAACTGAGGGTCAACGTGAGGATTGGATCCCTCTACCTTCAACGTGTACGACCTTTTAGTCTCAAAGTCCACAGGCTATGAGAAAGAGAGGGAGAAAACATATAACTTATTAATCAAATCTGAAATCAGAATCTATCTCTGCTTGATAGAGGATTAAAAAAAAAGTTTTTTCTGTGTATTAGTGACTGAAGAGTGAAGAAATTGCAGTTTTTATCCACAACATGAGGTAGCGTTTACTGTGAAATGCAATGAGTAAGCAGTGCTGTACCCACGTCTTTTAATAGGGGGAGCTGTGGCTACATGAATGAATGACAACGTGGCTTTTATCAGCAGTATTCAGCAGTTTGCTTTTAACAAAAACAACAAAGCAAAACCAGGAATAAACCAAAATTACCCAAACATGGACTTTCATTTCAAAATTGCATGATACAATATGAACCTGATGGGACCAAAATGTATCATTGGGGTTGTATTTGTTTGGCGGCCTATTCTTAGACCGTTTTAAACGAGCCAATATTTGGTTTGGGAGTTTGGGATAGCATGTCATCAAAGGGTTATAAGGTGGTGTTATTTAAGTCTCCGATCATAAGTGCAGTGTCATTGTACATTTTCAGTGTCATGTTGTAAAACCACATGATGCACTTCAGTAATGTTGAGCTCGGCAGTGGGTTGGGACAAGACTCATTGACTTTTAACGGCCTTGATATTGAAATGACTTAGGTGTTTGCTTTGAATTGTGTTGTTCCACGCAAAACTGAGAAAAACCATCACCTTCTTTACCTTGTATCACATTTTCATTCAATCGTATGCAAATGGGAAAAGGCAAGTACAAATCACTGACCCTGAACCAAGTAGTCTGTTTGTATACATCCTTCATCCTGCATTTCCACTTTCTCCGGATTTCTTTTCTTATGTACAGCGCATACAACAGCAAGCATAACTCTTCAGTCAAAGACAGTATTGGCAGTCATTGTACAGCAGCTACACTGTAAAAGGACTTGTGTATTGCTGACTGCACCAGGCTTTGTCTGGCTCTCATCCGCAGCTCTGTCATAGCCATAATCACAGTAAATAAAGCACTTTGGGGTGAAATTTCTGTATTATTAACCCAGATAATAATCATTTTCTCCACCACTGTTTTTGTTCCCGTGTAAGGGTGTTGAACCGGCATAATTCCCAGGGGCGGCTTCATCTTTCCATTTTCAGGCCACCATCAGTTAATGAAACCCCACTGGGAGGAGAGTCGGCTCATGTGTGAAGTGTTATAAAAGCACAGTGAAGCCGCCACAGATTTATGCGGGTGACACACAACAGTTACCAGTGATTAACATGGTCACGGAGACTAATAATGCCAAATATTATGGATGGGGTGGGGCGAGCTGTGAGTCGGTCAAGTGTTTGACCGACTCACAGCTCTTATCATTTACTGATGGCAGGGAACCCTGCTTCAAGACCAGCGTGCAGGCCCAAATATTAGAACACTGTTACAACACCGCTTCTTTTTCACTGGGGGCCGGTGTCGTCATCTGCACGTTGTAACTGTGAGAAGAGCCTGCAGTAGCTCTTCAGTCGACCCGAACAGATTCCGAACAGTTGTCAATCCGATGACATTTCCTCTCTGAGTCGATTGCTCCACTCTCAGTCCGTTCACTCACAGCACCGATCCGCATGGCGTTGACTCAGTAGGTTTCTTAATAACAGGTACAATGCTAATGGGATCGTCGTGAACCAGTTCTTTCATTATCCCTTTTCTGTTATGCTGCCTGCCTATGTGTATGTGTATGTGCCTGTGCGTGCGCGCGCGCATGTGAGTGCGTGTGTCCTTTGCCCCCCCCCCCATCGCCCCCCACACACACGCACACACACACACTCAGTGCTCCTTAATATTCCGTGGACTGCTTTCGTCAGGAATCAGTTGAAAGAGAATAGCTGATTAAAGCTCATCCGTGTGTGCGTGTGTGTGTGTGTGTGTGTTTAGAAGGAGAGTGAGAGAATAGATATTAATAAAGTCTTCTTGTCTTGCTGATTGTTAAGTGTGTTTAGTTGTGAGTCTGTGCGCGTGCTCTTGTCTCTGTTGTCTTTTGCATGTTTGTCTTTTGCATAGCAGTGTCTTCAGGGTGCAAAGGGTGTTGATTTCCCTAGAGAGGCATTTAGACACAATGATTTCACACACACACACACACACACACACACACACACACACACACACACACACACACACACACACACACACACACACACAAATACACATGCAAATACGCACTGAGATCCACATTGAGCTTGTGACACTGACTTGTTTACAAAATGAAAACGTCAGGTAGTGTTTTACGGTGATTGTGGTTGTGCTTAACAAAGTGCACTCAAACAATTTTCTATTCATGACAAAAGATGAATTGATTTTTATAACACTGCTTGAAATGATATCCCACCTCTTCCCCGAAAGACTGAAGTGAATCTGAACGTCGACCTCTTGATGTGACTTCATTTTGCTTTGCTTGCATGCGGGCGTTTGTGTTTCTGTGTGCCAGACTGCTTTTACAATGAGGTCACACTCCTGGTGGCTTTTAGTTACGCTGAGTTTAACGTGAACATCATTTCACATTTCTTCCTTTTATTGTTCTCTGCTGTTTTGCTCATCATTACACTGAGCCAGGCAGCAACTTCTTGAGGTGTCCTCCTGAAGTATCTACACATTCCAGCACATTTGGCAGCCGCAGTTTCCTGTCCTTGGCTGACGTGGGTTATTGCTGCTAACTGCCACACTCCACAAACTGTCGTTTTTAGAAACGAGAGGGGGCATCATTATTGTTATCATTCACTGATTTCCTTCCTCAGTGTCTGTGATAGCAGTGGGAACCGAGCCGCTAACCCTGGCAGCTGAAATACCCATCTCCAGTACTGAGCTTCAAAGGCGAATTCAGACGGAGGTGAGAAAAAGCATTAGACTCAGATTTTCCCACCGCATTGGTTAAAACACACCGTAGGTGAAGGCGAGCGTCTCTGTAGAGCAGTATGTGTGTGTGGTTGTGTGTCTGCATGTGTGCGTGTGTGTTGACACGTATGGATATGAGTGAAGAGGACGAGCGAGCAAAAGCCAGTGTGTGGTGAGCTTGATCACTGAAAGCTACATTTACTGTGTGTGTGTGGTGTGTGTGTGTGTGTGTTATAGTGCAGAATATGGGCTTTCTGGCTTAGGGAAGCATGGCAGTTAATGCACTCTCCCTCACACACATTAAAGTCAGTGTTCATATCAAACACAATAAGAAACTGTGATGAGGGTTGTCATGGACGAGAGCCGAGCAAAACCTTGCCTCAGCATTCACCCACTTTCTTTCTTTCTTTCTTTCTTCTTATGTTGCAAAATGGACAAAAGAGAGAAAAAAGGAAACAACAGTGTGCATGTTGAAGTTAACGGCCCTTTCCCCTTCTTTACCTTCTTCAGTTTGATAACAGCCTCTCTGGTCTCGGAGTCGGTGGTCAGTTCAAACAGGCCCATTCCATCTCCGTCTATTAAACGGTAGTTCACCAGCCCGTTGTCTCCGAGGTCGGGGTCTTTAGCCTTGAGCCGACCCACCTCCTCTCCTGGCACTTTGTCCTCTGACACGGACATGGGATACACACCTGGAAGAAGAACAGGGGCAGAGAATTGACTCGGTTGCTGTCAGCTTGCTTTGGTATTCAGCACTCTTTAGGCCAGTCCTTTGAGGATTCCTGGCTGGCTGCCACTGTGTTTACTATCTGAGGCAGGGTCAGTTTTTGGAGGGCAGAGAGGGATTAGCATGAACTATTCCATCTGTCTTATATGGCCCAAAGGATATTAATATCGCCTATAGTGTCAGGTGTGTATGTCTGGGGGAGTAGACACCTGGCTGGCAGAACGAAAACGGTAGGACCATATGTCTTCTCTCTCTCCTCTTTTATCTTTCTCCCACTCATATACTCTTTCTGCACATCATCTCACTTCTTCCTGAACCTTTTCTCGCCAACTTCCCTTATCCGTTTTATATCTCCACTCGCTGCATCATTAATCCTCCTCTTCCCTTTGTCCATCGTCCTGTTTCTACCTCGCTTCCCAAATCTGTCATTTCATCACCCCCACCCCCCTCCGTCTTCGACTCCTCATTCTAAGCTGGCCTTCCTCAATTCCTCATTCCGCTGCCGTCGTCTCCTCCTCCGTCTCTGTGATGATTCAGGCTTTCGGGCATACAGCGGACTCATCAGTTTATGGCTTTTTACGCCATTAGCATGTTTATCCCGCTCGTCCACGTGAAGCAATCCTGTGAATCATGAAATTGATTTGGTCATGTGGTTTCTGAGCAAGTACCAGTGGAAGAGGAGAGCAGTTCACAGGACTTGATCCATCTAGCCCAAATCCTGCTGCCACCCCCGAGCCCTCCACTGTTTTTCCACCCCGTCTCTATCGATCCTCACCAAATCCCCTCCTCTCCATCTTTGCTCTTTGTGTACGTGTGTGGTTTTCTCCATATCGCTGGCTAGCATCCCTCTATATCCCTTTCTGCCGTCATTTGCCTCTCCCCTTTTCAATTCCATCTGCCCAAATCTCTCCATTCATCTTCCCCTCTCCTCCCCAAGTCTGTACTATTTTCCTCGCCATTTCGTTCTCTCGCTCGTCCCTCCTCTCCTGCACATCTGTGTCCCCCTTTCTGTCACATGCCTGCCTATTCTGGCTAAAAGCTCATTTCACATCCTTGCCCTCCCTTCGCCCTTTTCCTTCCTCTCTTCCCCTGTCATTCTATTCTTGCTTTTGCTAAGTAGCTTAACTTAAATGGCTCCTGGCAGCCAGGAGTTAAACATTTTATGACAGGACACACAGGCGGCCTGGAAATACCTGGCAGTGGGCTGAAATGTAAATGTACATGTATGGACCACAAATGTGCGTTTCACTGAGGTCTTAACTAACAGTGTTGTTCACTCATAAATTATTTGAGTCTTGTTTTCATTTGTTAAAATTCTGACTGTGATGATGAGCAGGTCATCAGTTGCATCAGTTACATTGGTAATTTCAATGGAATTACAGAAATTAAAAAAGTAATACCTTATAATCCTGTGTAATTTATGCGTTATCAAGTCGTCAATAGTAAAGAAGCCTGTGTGGTGAAAGTATCGATAATTTAAGTTAAGTGGAGAGTTGTTTATTCACGTGTCTGTAAAAAAATACAGCACTGGATGTGGTCTTCTGCTCTGTGACAGGGTTTGTGGTTAGCGGCACTAAACTGATTGCTGAGGTGGAATCTCTGCCAATACTTTGAAGACATGCTTTATGAGGATCCTTTTAACTTTGCTAATTTAATACACGATTAAGCTTTGATAGCAGACAACGTCAGAGTTATGACATGCTTTGAGCACATTTGCCAGGCAGACCCATTCACACACGAGTCTGGATTGTGACTTTGCACAAATGACAGTTATAAATTTATGTGACGTAAAAAACACACGAACCCATGTGTTCATTTTGGTGCTAATGCTCTCAAGATGCAATGTGTGAGTGTCTTGAAGCCTAAAAATAACATACACCAGATGCAGCACAAACAAAGGATTTATATAATATAATCAACATGTGGTTGATTTTAGCTAATTTGCTGTCCAACGTTTGGTTTTGTCAGAGGATGGAGTAATCACTCCTGCCCTGACACAGAAATACTTTTTTTCAATGACTATCATCTTTTCGAGTGATACTTTATTATATTATTTATTTGATTTGGTTCAGTTTACAGCGGTTCCAGATATTTTTTGGCAAAAAAATTTGAAGTTTCTTGTTAAAGAGGTGAAAAGGACAGAAAGTCTGTGTCAAACATGGACAGAGAGATTAAGCCAAAGAGTGAAAGACCAAAAAAAAAAAACCCACAACAGCTTGAATTGAAACTTCTGGAACACACAAGAGGGAGTCAGCTGTGCCATATATCTTTTTCTGTCTGTTGTTATCTCTTTCATTTTTTTTCTCTCTGAGTCTTTTCTTGACTTCCTTATCTCATAACCCTTTTTTTTTTCCTTCTACGCGCACTCACTCTGCCCGTCTACTAAATAAGTAATCACCGTCCTCATTCACACCATCTGGGAGACTTTGTTTCTCCTGCTGCTTCTTTTCCAACAAGAGGAAACACTGCGTAAACAGATTGCTATTCGGTAACTTGTTTGTGTCACTGATGAAAACCGCCGGTGATTCAAGAACAATCTTTAGATATGATGTTTGATGATAAAGCATTATTGCTGTTGATGGGATTTTATTTTTAAAACGTTTTACGTCTGCGTAGGATGTGGGAATAGAAGAGAGGCCTGTGGGTAGTGACCCCACCCTTACTCACTCTTCATAACAACTTCCATGGTTCCCAGTTCAATTTTGTTTCAGTTGCTGTTGCTCGTTTCTCACAACGTCCGTTAGTCACGGCTTACAAAATAAGATTTCAGCTCGACTGCAAGGTGCTGAAGCACAGTCAGCTGGTTGGAAATACATGGGACCCGGAGAGGCTGGTTTGACAGTCTCTTTCTCTCTTCCTGCCTTTTATATTCTCTCTCTCGCTGCTTGTGCTCATGTCCTCCTCTTTTCTCTCCTGTTCAGGTTTTCCACAGTCTGAATCCTGAGCCCTTTTCTTTTCTTCCCCCTCCTCCTCCTCCTCCTCCTCCTCCTTACTAACCGTCCCTGCAGCTACTCTGCTGAATCTCTTCCAGTAGTACCTTTGCTCAGGGTAACCAGAGGGAACAGAGGGGGGGTGAGGAACAAAAAAAGAGCCTGGAAGACGGGTTGAAGAAGGAGATAGAAAGATTGAGAGAAAGGTGTTGTTTCTCGTAGACTGGAGATCGATTGAAGAAAACAGAATGGTGCAAATCACTGTCTCTAACAGGGACTTCCCTACTTCCTACATTGCTAGTTAGAGACACATTCTCTACGTTACACACACACACACACATACAGAATGATGCACACATGTATTTGTAATGACACGGATACCCACAAATACATGCTGTAGAATGGAATCAGCCGTTTGGTAAACCAAACCATTTCACACGACATTAGATATTATTACTGTGTCGGCACATACAATAGGTGTTAGTACTCACTCTGTGGGAACTTTGGAGGGTTGTCGTTCACGTCTGTGAGTGTGATTTTAACCTCAGTGGTCCCCGAGAGGCCCCCCATGTGACCACCCATGTCTTTGGCCTGGATGACGACGTCGTACTCCTGGCGTGCTTCGCGGTCCATGTTTGGCAAGGCAGTGCGAATGATCCCTAAATGAACAGATTTAAACCACCAAATTATTTTCCAATTGCATTTTGATTTAGTTTTGCAGAGCCTTTACACATTAACATGCATTGGTATGCATCGAGTGTGTCCAATATTCCTCTATGTACCTCTATGAAAATAATATAATTTAAAATGGGCTATCTTAATAGGTTTTTTGTGCATTAAAATTAATAACTTCATAGTTCAAAACTCGCTTGAGACTAGTTGATATGCAAAAACTTAGGATTTAATTTACTTTCCTCAGAGAAGGAGTTATTTATTTCAAGATATTGCATTTTGGAAGAACTTTAGTTAAACATGAGTAACGTCGTACTTCTCTACATTTCAAGGCCCAGTAATCTTTTTTTCTTTCTTTCTGTTTAGGTCGTCAGCCATTCCTCTGTTTTCTATTTCTATCCAGATGTCGATTTGCAGTGGCAGGAAGTTAATGCTTTCAGTGTCACATTAAGCCAAGTGTGTGTGTGTGAGTGTGTGCATGTGCGTGTGTGTGCATGTGTGTGTGTGAGACATCATGAAAAGCTGGTAATTCCCAAACCAATTAGAAATGTGAGCTGTGGATTTGAGCCAGTCAAATACCCGACACTGGTTTGATTAGCCAGATTTACTCTGCACAGACCTCTCTGCCTCTCCATACACCAACTCCTCCATTTCCATGAACTGTGCATAAAACAATTTTTTTCCTCCTTCCCTCAACCTAACCTTTGTCTTTAAGTTCTTCTTCACTCTGTCTGACCCAACACATCTCTTGAGTCGGCCCTAACCTTCCTCCTGACATCCAATTCCTTCTTTTAATGCAAACCCAAATATTAGATTTGGACTCTCGAGACCGCTCTTCACAGCAGTGCCCTCTCTTCTCACTGAATTCAGAGAAAAGCACTTTTAGTAGTAGTATTAAAAGTGGTTGGAGGATGTATATGTGTATATATATACTATGTAATATTTTATAGTTGGTAACATTCAGATTTAAATATGAAATTCTGTACCGTGATGATTGTTGAAAGAGATATTATATTGTAATGTACCAGGCTAATTCTTGAAACCAGTTTGTTTATTCTCTGCTTCTGTCAGTGTCATTGTATTATTGTAGGCCTGTTGTATTTGGTTTTTATGTAGTTGATTGTTGAACCAGGTCAGAGTTCTGTTTCCAGCCTCACCTGTCTGAGGTTCCACAGAGAAATACGGTTGTCCTTGCAGTATGCTGTACACCAGCCTGGCACTGTTGCCGTAGGTGGGGTCATCAGCATCTGTAGCTGTCACTTGCATCACTGAGGTACCTATAGGACAGAAACAGACATGACAGACAAGGCAGGAGATGGCCCTACCTCAGTGATTCAGTTCATGAATAGTTTGACAAACAAGCTTGTCCACAGAGTGTGTTTCGATGCACCTGCCTGCACCGGCAAAAAAACTACCTTCTCTCACACCACAGATAAAATACGCTTGTGAGGCTGGTCTCTGCTATCATTTCTCTATATTACATCATTGCTGGACGATAGCCTTGGATTTATTAATCACGATCAAAACCTATTTGATAATCTCTAATGATTATCAAACCCAAAACCGAGGCAGATCACCTCAGTCACAAAAACGTTGACATTTCGAAGATGTGCTGTTTTTACCCGACCAACAGTTTAATTTACTTCCATCAAATCGTGCCAGACTGAGATATTAGCCTTGCATCGTTGTTAAAATTCCATTTTTAGATGTGACACAACTCATAAAACTAACTGACACAAAAAGTCTGAAATAACCTCTTAGCAGTCTCTCTACTTAAACAGCTGCCAACCTCTATTACCTCTTTGCATGCAAACTACTGCCAGCGGATGTACATACTTCATGGCCACTATCAGGTCGTGTGGCTAAAAAGGTAGAGTGGTCAGCTAATAACTGGGAGATTCACTGCTCCTGGGAGCTTAGCGAAATGTCCTGAAGCAAAACATTAAACCCCAAACTGCTCCTAAAACTCTGCCGTCATGTTGTGAATGGGTAAATTAGACATACACTGTAAAGTGCATGGACCGCTCATTTCCCATCTTTCTTCCTCCTTGTTAGCTGCAGTGTCTCGGAGCTGAGCCATTCTGCTGTCACATTATGCAAAGCGCGTGTGCACACATGATTGGGTGAAAGCGTGTGTGTGTGTGAGAAAGCATGTTAATCTCCAAACCAATTAGAAATGTGAGCTGTGGATTTGAGCCAGTCAAAGACCCGACACTGGTTTGATTAGCCAGATTTACTCTGCACAAATCTCTCTCTGCCTCTCTAAGCACTGACTCCTCTCCTTCCATGAACCCATCTTAAATATAGCTACCTTTAAATGTACAGCATACATGACCAAGAATGTCAATATGAAAAATACAGTCTTCTCTGTCTGTTCTAATTCTGATATCTATGAAGGATCATTTGCACACGTTGGTCAGTTTTCGGTCATTTCTGTTCCGTTTCATTCGGTGAGGCTGACGGCACCAGGCTGCCTCTCCCTGCTAGACCTCTGTATTCAGGTTTCAGCTTAAGGAACGGATGCATGAAAAACCCTAAACAGAACTTATTCAGACGTCTTTTCAAAGGTCTTTCTTTAAAAGTCCAGTTCATTCAGAGAGGGGATTTCACTGGCTTTTAGAGTTTCAGTCAGCACCATTGCCCGTGTGGTTCATTTCGGGTCAACCTGGAAGTGCTAAAGACCACATAATATTTGAATTAAGAATAGAAGCTCACAGTAAAGAAGACTCTTGTGAGATGGTGGAGGTTTTGGTCCATGCCGACCTACTACTCATATTTCCTTGCTTTGGCTTTTGGTTGAGCACATAGTACATATAAGAAAAGATAGAGCAATGATATTTTTAGTAATTGAATGTATCAGATAATGGAACTGTCTGATATCCACTTCTCTGCCACACTTCCTGTGTTCAGATTTCAGGCATGATTAATAATGTATGAAAAAGGCTGTTTAGCCGTCAAACAACACCAGATCCATCAGTGACTTCGTTAACAAATGTCACTTAATATACGTGGAGCTTTTTTTTTTTGTTCCCAATAGAATGCCATTTCAATATCACTTATAAATCAGTGTTCTCAAATCGTAGGCGGATAGAATACAAATTGACTGATCTCTGCTGCTGGTCTGGTATTTTGCCACACTGCCATTATCCAGTAGTATTAGTTAAAATATAATCCAGCTTTCAGCACACCACAACACCAGACCCATTCTCCCCTTTCATTTGCTAAACCTGTGTGAGTACATTACATTGTTACTCACCAACATTGGACATTTCAGGCACCCTGGCATAATACGGCCCATGTAGAAACTCTGGAGGATTATCGTTGATGTCCTGAACTTTCACTATGAACTCTGATGGAGGCTCCAGGGGCTTGTTAGTGTCTCTGGCTACTGCCTGGGCTGTTAAAGTGTACTGGGCCTGCTCCTCACGGTCCAGGGTTTTTGTGGCATGGATATTGCCCGTCTTGTCATCAATAACAAAGATGGTTCCTGCACCTTCACCGGAGAGGATATACTTGATGTTCCCATCACCTGAGTCTACATCTGAGTGGAGCTAAGTAGGAAAAGAAACATGAGGAGAGTGAGGCAATCTAAAGGGCAAACAAAGAGAGAATATACAATGCAAATAGAGGACATCTTTGGTGCTGCCAGCATCTGGATTTCAGATGCTGTTGAACTATGAGGAAGACTGACAGATAAGTATTTGTACAATGAGACATTTAGCCTGGTTGGCAAATGCAACACAAAGCCTCTGTTCCTCAAGTTCACGAATGAAACGAGCTGATATACAAACATTGAAATGCCAGTGGATGTGTTAGATAGGAAAAGACGAACAAATAAGAGATTTAAAACACAGTCATAAGAAAAAATAATGGAGCGATATCCAAAAATCACTTAAACTCTTGGTTTTGCTTTACAACCACAGGACAATGAATTATGTCGACTAAAACCCATTTGTTGTTTATGAAAGCCGAAAAAAGAGTTTGACTGATGTTGTTTTGGAGGAGTGCCACCAATCATCCTCGGCCCTGAATGGGAACGTGACCTCTCTTTCTCTCTGCTTGATAAATGAGAGAAGCACATTTAAATCCATTTGGACTCAGTCATTCGCTGTCAGCATCCATGGCCCGGCCATGACTGTCACCGGAGGACAGTGCAGCTATTAATTAAAGAGCAACTGGAATTTTTAGAGTCAGCTGTAATTCTGGTAAACTCAAGGGACGTGAGGAAGGATGACAGAAAAATGCTTTGTTAGCTCAAACTCTGTTATACTCACCCTGCCCACCAGGACTGGGTCAGGTCCAGTGTACTCCTCAATGACGAAGAACTGATTCCAGACCCATCCTCGTTTGGACCTATGCAGAACTTGGCCTTCCTTTCCCGTCCTCTGTCTGTGTCTATGTATCGACAGGTGACCTACAAGTGGACAAGCCAACATCAATGCATTTCTTTAAGCTACCGCTACATTTCAAATGGTTGTTTATTTAAATTTGTTGATATTATATGTTTGGCTCACTTTATGGTGAATGAAAAGATTTCTTTATTGCTACAACTTCAGTTCATTTTATTTGAAAATTCTCAAAGGGCTGAACTCAATAGTGGGTGGCAGGTAGTAACCTCCTGAACAGGGAGCCCCTGCTTCTGAATAATGGATCACTGGTTCAAAAACCCAGGAAATACGGGTTGGTGGTGGGAACGACTCACATTTCAACAAGTAGTTCTTTAGGTGGTGAGGTGCTTGACCTGTGTCAGTGCAGCTGCTAACAGGAGCAGACTGCTGTTTTATTGCATAGCAGCCATGTTTGGTCATCAGCTATAACTTAAAGGTGAGTAAGTGGGGGAAAATGTAATTTCTATTGCTAAGGATTTTTTAAAATAGTTTCCTCATCAGAAATTAGTGCAGTTACGTGGACAAATGGTTGTGAATATAATCAGAAATAAAAACAACCACATGAGACATTGCATCACACCTTGATGTCGGTGCCTGTGGCTCCTTTGATCCAGAGAAGCATTTCCTTTCCGGGTTGCCAGTGCAACACTACAGAGCGCAGACACTCCGACCAACACGAGGAGGGCTCTCAGCAGCCCGAGGCTCTGCCGCTTCATCATCACCATCAGCTTCTTGTCCAACCTGAGCAACTTTCTGCTTCACTTTGTCCCCTACTCTCTACTCCCACTCAGTGGAGCTCCGCTCCCACTGAGGCGATATCCTGTGTGTGCTAATGAAATGTTGTTGATGAATTTCTAGTTCATTAGCCGAGATGGGGCCTGTTGTTGTGGATACTCATCACCAACTTTTACGTCACTGTCTTTCTTCTCCTTATTCTTGTCTTTGGTCTCCCCTCTCAAAGTTTGTTCATATCCTCTCTCTTCTTGTCAGCAAGCCTAAAAGAGAGCAGAGGAGAAAGTCGAGATCAGCTCAGTACACAACGTGTCAGTGGAGTGTGTTGTGGCAGTACGTGGGTGTGTGTTTAGAGTTTTGTGTAATGTAGTGTGATGCATCGAAAAGTTTTTTGCCGTCCATCACTGAATGAGAGAAAAAGAAGAAAGATGAGAAAGTACATTGGTTGATTTTCGTTACACCATAAAAACATCGCTTAAGAAACCATGCAGTTGAACAAATGTACTTTTCAGTTTAACAAAAATATCCCTTCAAATAATAAATCAGTTAACACAAAACCAACACGTCATTTATCATCAGGTCTTAATTGTTTATAGTGGATAGTGTTAATATGGTGCTGTTGGAGATCTGACTTCTTCAATGGCTGTTGTCTTGATTGGGACAGTGAACTAATTACTCAGACAGTGCTGTCTGTAAACTCATTAGCTTTAATTCAATTAGACACAGCCCTAATGTGGGAGGTTCTGCTGATGTATAACATCGGGTCTCTGTATTGCTCTATTTACAGCCTTTTCAAATGTAGTGAAAGCAGTGTCAAGCAAATTCGAGAATGTAGAAAAGTCAGCAAGGTCCTCAGATACTCTTTTAAGAGAATAAAAAGTGACAAGCCAGGCTACATTTAAGTTAAAATGGTTAAAATTATATATATTACATTAATGGGAATTGAGAAACACGTTCCTCGAATTGCACCAAAGAATGCAACTAAACTAATTGACTTCCATTAACATCACATTTGATGTCTGTCAGATATCCCTTTCTGTAGCCCATTGGTTTGATATCAATGCATAATTTGTTTACAACTACACTGCGCCTCCTTAATGGCAAGTGACGCGGTTGATAGGATACATCTGTAGATCTGTAGTGTTGTTGACATTTAAACAATAATTAAATGCTCCAATTAGACACCAAATTCAATAGTTTAAACAATGCTATTAATTTTGAAATTAAACAATGAGAAATAAAGAAAAACAATAAAAAACAATCAATGGAAGCAAGTTATAGTGTGCACAAATCCTTAAAATGAATGTTTGCTGTTGCAGCTGGGTGGACTACACTCTGCTATGTTTTCTTTTTGTCTCGACCATATGAGTAAAAGCTGTGTATGTGTGAGTTTGATATTCAATAGCTCAGTAGATGAGAAGATTCCCTTAGGGCTCATTGGCTCCTGTTGACCACATGACTAGTCAACCAGCAAGTGTTGACAGTTAATCCCATCCCGACTCATTATCTGGCTAATTAACCTTGAATCCTCTGATGGAAGTGCGTATCTTTTTGTGTATCTGTGTGCGTGCGTGCATGTGTCAATTATTACTTGTATGAGCCTCAAAGCTGTTTCACCCTTTCAGTTGCTACTGCAAAATAGCTGCTTGATGCTAAATGTCTGCGACTAGACTGAAATGACTGTGAGGATCATTGAAGAGAGAGATGGAAGGAAGCAAACAAGAAGGCAGTTGCTGTTTTTTCCTTCTCTGGGAAATTTGAGTTGAGGACTTGACAAATGTCTAAAAACGTGACAATATTTATATTTGGAAGTTGTCACTGCAGGTGGAAAATGTGAACTGTGAACAGAGCACGGACACTTGTTGTGCATGGAGTTCTCTGCTATACAGAACTGCAGAATTAACAGGCTCGACAACTGTCTTTTATGTGTCAAATTAAGCGTCACCATTATATTTTAAGTTAAAATAACAAGTTTAAACATAATTAGCTTACAACAATATCCTGATACCCTACCACTAGTCATGTGTTGTTTGTCTCAAACTGTCAGACATGTCTCATCCGTCGCATGAAAGAACAATAAGAAAGAAAGTGATTGGTAGCAGAGTGACTGTTCAGCCTGATTGTGAATATGATGATGTGTGACTTGCTTACTGACAATGAAATGACCCTGCCATCAAATTTAAATAAAGCAAAAGCTACAAAAACACTTCCCATCACAAGAAACGATGTCCTGTCCATTCAGTTACCATTTTCTCAAATTCATTTTTTCTTCAAATGCATTGGGAATCCTGAATTATCTGTCTAATTTCTAATTTCTTTAATTTGTCCTTCATTGAATCAAAATGCAGAGCTACACAAAAATGCACGAGAGTTCTGATGACTCCCTTGGGTGAGCACATTTTTTTGGCCAGACCACTTCCTCTGTCAGAACACATGACTCAAGAGTCATACTAGACAAAGTGAACAACATACACCGTGATTCACTGGCTAACATTAGAGCGTAGCTATACATGCATTTCTGTGTGTGCGTGTGTCATGTAGTAGGGTTAAAAAAAAAAGCCCCATTGGCAGACTTCTCCTCATAACTGACCAATCACATCCTACTTGACTATGGCTAAGGTAAGATACGATAAAATAAGAGTTTTTATTGTCATTGCACAGTCGTACATTATACCAGCACAACAAGATTAAATATGCTTGGGATTCGAACCCAACACTTTGCACTAGCAGTCATAATATATGATTATACATAGTGATTAACATTAACGTTACAAACATTTCGTAAGCTTCATTCGTACTCTGAACTAACCACAGTTAAAAATTAGCTGCTCCTAAGCCATGAAACTTTGGTATTTTGTCTCGATTAGTAAACCGGCCAGGACGAACAGGGAATTCATGTGGAATGTGTTGTTTTTTCCCACCGTGCAGCCTGAAGGCGACATTCTTCCCGTCTGTGTTCTCACTGCCACAGTTTCATCGTTTGTTCCTGTGACACTGGTGTCATAATGGTGAGCTTGCTCTGACATGAAACAAGATGGCAGTGCAGCAGAGAACCGCTAAACGTGTCCTCCTTTAAACCTTCTAACGTCAATTTAATTAAAGCAATAAAATACCAAAGCTGGGATAAAAAAAATTATCTTATCTTATCTTATCTTATCTTATCTTATCTTATCTTATCTTATCTTATTGCTGCAAGTTACATTTACTTGATCGATTTTGCTTTTTATGGTCTTGCAATCAAAGATAGCACAAATAAATAATGAATAAAAATTGCCAATACCATACCTCACGAGAGCACTTCTAACCCATGGACCTCTTTACAACCCGAAACAGTATCTGAACCAGATGTGATATTTTCTGTCTCTGTTTATGCAGGGATGAGGAAGGGGGGGGTCATGTGAGGTTTAAAATGAGATTTTCTGTTACTGTATAAATCCACTCCTACTCTCCAAAACAAATCCCCAAGCTATTCTGCTGCATATGCAAAGCTGTGGGCTGTGTTCTTCCCCCTCCTCTTTATACATGTCTGGTTTCTTTAACGGACACTTTCTGCATGGAGAGATATGATAAGATAAAGTTAAGGAAGAAATGAACCAACCAGAGGGCATGAAGGAAAAGTGCAAATGAAAGAGGGGCACCATACAACTCTAAGGTAACTTTTACATGTTGCAAATAAATTATTTTTTCCCTTTGATGGTGCAATGCACAATCATAGGATTCGTTAAAATTAGGGAGACAACCACGCTTAGTAGTTACCGTAATAAACTTGAATTAAAAACGTAGTTATATAAAAACTGGGGAGAGAAATGTGACAAACTGCCGAGTCATAGTGGGCCAAAGCATGATAAAAGACCCGGGGGTGTACAGACAAAATGGAGAGGAGTGTATTAAAGTTCACCCTTAGTGTCTCGTTTCAGTGGCCGGCACTTTGTGGTCTGTTAAAAGCTTAAAAACAGAGTGGTGCTGAAAACAGACACCCGGCGTTTAGCTCACACCACGAAACCTGAGGCTTAATTGCCTTTCAATTAGTCGACCTAATAGGTAACTGCGTGTGTGTGTTTGCCAGTGTGCGTGTGTAGGGGGCGATGACAAAAAGGAGCTGCGATGCTCACAAAAATAGGTATTAATTAGAGGCTAGCGAACCCCAGCAGACATTACACGTAGACAGAGACCCACAGTCCCTGCACAGTTAGTTGTTGGTCTGTTTGTGTGTTTGCGTACCCGTATGCCAGTCTGTCATGTGCTGTGAATTTGTTAGTGTCTCTGTGTAGAGGTTGCTGATTCGCGTGAAGCCATTAGTGGAATACAAGTGCTAATTTCCAACACCCCCATATCTGCCACACACACACACACACACACACACACACACACACACACACACACACACTCTATATTTATGCACCATTATCGTCAATTATCCTCATTAGTGACATTTTTACATAAAAAAAGAATGAAGTTCTTTCTGTTCTTCTGCTGTCCACAACTAGGAAATCTAAGTAATACATGTTAGGAAATTCAGTTATACTTGTCATGTGCAGATTATAATTATGCCGTCTCATATTTTTGTTGCATTGTCAGACACTTAACTGAGAGAGAACTGATATAAGTACCAGCAGCAGACATATGAAAGACACATGATATGACTGGTCGTAATCACTGACTTTGATGATACCAAAGTTAGAGAAGCATTCTCTGAAGCAGTGGAAACGGATGTAGGCATACATCACCAGTAGGCTTGAGTAGAAATGAGCATTAGTCACCTGTTATCTCTCTCCGTGTAATGCACTTTGTGTCACGGAGCACTGATATATATTTGATGGAGAGAACTGTCTGCAGAGGATCACTTTCCTCTGTGTAGCTGAGTGAATTCCTCTTGGGAGACTCAAAAGCAGAGGCTGAGAGAGCACCGCAAGGAAAATGGACTTAGCTGGGAAGGAGTAAGCACATTTGGTAAATAACTTTTTTGTGGACCACAGAGAGCATGAAACACATGCGGGAATCAGGTCATTGATTTCTGAAGAAACGGAGGAACAGTTCAGAGGAAAGATCATCCTCCAGCCAGTAGCCAGAGAATGATCTATGGAGAATGAATGTCTTAATGCGACGTAAAGATCTACACACTGTGTTGTTGGCTTCCTCCCTCATAAAACACATAATTACCAGCACGCATACTGGTTTACTTCTCAAAAACTACTATTATCCAGTTTAACAAGAAATAACTGTTTCGTCTTCTGTACCATATGCAACAATGCTGATCTGATCCTAAAAGAAATGTATGTTTTCGGTGCATTAAAACCTAATATAAACAACAACAACCCTCTGGGCTTACAACAAGTCAACGACCAAGCCAGTATGCTTTCTGTTTCCTTCAGCAGCCAAAAGAGTCAGTAAAACAGCAGGATAAGTAGTAAAACATAAGGTGCAACAAAGCATTTTCAATTATCCTGATTACTGCAGAGGAAATGGCCTTTTCATTGGCTTCAACTATTTAACTATGCCTTTCACTTCTGGGAGCTGGAGAGATGAACTTGACATCAGGCATGTTCACAGTTAAATCATGGGGGTAATCTCCAAAATGGCCAGCACTATAATTAAAGGTCCAAAATAAATTAAAAAAAAAAAAGAGGCGGCGTTGTGTAGAGGTCTTGTACGAACACTACAATGTTCAAACTGACTTGTTACTGACCTTACAAATGTGGTGTAGAAGGTTGTGGATAATTACATGACACTTAAATTATAAATTTCTATCTTGTTCTGTCTTTTAAAGGGATTCTCCCCTCGTACTCCCATTTTCTTCTCCTCCTGTCACAGTCCAGTCAGATCCACCATCGCAATTATAGCTTTGCATTACAGCATCAGAGTAGGTCTGTCATTACTGCAGAAAATATAGCAAGGGACGGAAAATGAATATGTATAAATGGGGCTGCAGAGGATCACGGGTTTGCTTCTGATTTATTTTTTCCGCTTTGTTTGCTTGTTGGTTTTTTTTCATAATTGTTCATAAGATTTGACATTTAAACCGTGAGTGAGAGTAAGTAGCTCACTGCCGTCAGGCACACGCAGACATTTTCTTGCGCTGCCTTTAATAAAATAATCAAGATCAATCACCCTGTCTTCCACATGTGTGCACACCCACCCACAACTGTTTAATGAACGAAGTACCTCGGGAACAACTCATTGAAGACATCTGCGGAGTTCACAGACACACAAACACACACACGCACTGAGACAAACACACTGATTAAATCCTAACTGATTCATGACACTGTCCTTTCATCCCAGAGATAAGAAGACGGATGAGTGTTACAGGGGGTGTGCCAAGACAAACATGAAGAGAAAAGTCATTTGGACAAAATACTGCTCGGTCATAAAAACAGACACACAACAACATACAATTCCTGCAATAGAAATGGGTGAGGGGGGTGGGGGGTGTTTGAGGAATTTGTGCTATAGAAACGCCAGCAAAACCAGATTCTCTGTATCTCATACACATGCTGTCCCTCTCACTCGTGTGTGTGTGTGTGTGTGTGTGTGTGTGTGTGTGTGTGTGTGTGTGTGTGGATTTGGTCTATAGCCCCTGAGGGAGGTCGAGAAAGAGAGAGTTTGGGGGGTGGGGGGGGCAGGAAACTGTGGCGTCTGGAATTGATTTGAGGCTAAAGGAAAAATAAAATACTTCAGATTCTTAAAGGCTGGAGGAGCGGGGACAGACGACCACAAAGAAGGGGAGGAGAGAGAGAACGAGAGGTCAGATAACCAGATGAAAAAAAAAAACGGAAAGAAAAATGAGTCTATAAGGCATAAACATATAGAAGGATTCATACTCCTGCACTGAGGTCGTCGTCAGTACGTTGTGAGTCTGTGCTTGTGTTACAAGTGGACTGACATGGTGTGTTGGTTTGTCTATGTGTGGTAGAGTGCTGGTAAAAGCTGCAGCATCTGAAGGCCGATTAGAAGGACAGGGTTATCGTTCTATACATGAAGCACGACGCCGTTCAAACTAACAGCTGGTTTCCATAAGTAAAACCATATGGCAGAATATTTATTTAGTCTCGCTATCAGCAGAATATCTGGATTAACATCCAGATGTATAATTCAAGTTTGTAAGAGGAATAAGAAAACAGGGACAGAAAAGCAAACGGGAGGTAGTGTGAGAAGGAAAGAGAGAAGGGAATGGAAACTCTCGGTGAAGAACTGGAGTGAAGGGAGGACGAGGAGGTATGGAGAGTAACTCGATGCTGCTGCTGCTGCAGTGGCTCGACATCCACTTTATAAAAACTGTTTCACGCGACAGCTGTGAAACAGCTTATTTTCAGTCCCATTTCAACAGCGGCGCAAAAACGCATCCAACGCTACCATGTGACGTTGGATGCTGTGATCCTCACACATGTAGGAAACATTTCCAGAGCAGAGCGGAGAGTCCAAACCAGGCAGAGTCACTATTCCCACATAAATCACTGAAGTGCACAGGAATTGGTCTGTGCTGAAACACCACATTTAAAAATTGTAAGCACACTAAGTTTGTTCATGTTGCAAAAAGATAGATTCTGCCACAGTTAACATCTTCACAGTCATTACTTAAACGTAATTACTGTAACCATAATGTATTTTCAGTAAGTAAGTAATGTAACTTGTTGAGTTGTTAGCAATCTTTCTTTGAAGGTTTGTTTTTACATCAGCTGTTTAATAAACCATCAGTTCAGTGTTTCCTCACTGTACGCTGTGACGCTCTAAATACCCACCCTGCAGAGGTCCAGTGAATATACCATTAACCGATCAGCATGACGCTCGTTCGTCTTGTTAGTCAAGCTTGTTAAACGACGACACAACAATGACCAGCTCTGTTGTGTGTTATTGGCGCAATTACACGGCCGCCAAACGGCCAAAGATGGAGGGGACGGGATTTATGACACCTGATTTGAGTCTGGCTGGCGAACCAGTGAAATTATAGGTGAGATAATGACTGATGTTGACAGAGAGAGGTGAGACGATCAACTGGAATGGCAAAGAGAGGGAAAGAGAGAGAGGGAGAGAGAGAGAGAGGGAGGGGGGGAGAGAGAGGGATACGTGTCCGTCCAGATTTGCCAGGTGTGATCATGCTTTACACTTTATATTAGAATTTGAGACAGAGAGAGAGAGAGAGAGGGAGAGAGAGAGAGAGATATCAAAGGGAGGCTGATGGAATGTGAGGTGGAAATCCTCTTTGTTCCATTCTTCCCCATGGAAAAATGAGAGAGTTAATCCTAAAGGGTTTACACTTTTTTTCTCTCTCTGTATTTCAGTGTCTCTGCCCCCCCCCTCCTCGCTCGTCGAGTCCCCTCTGTCCCTGAATCACCAGCTTCTTTTTTTTTTGACTCCTCTCCATCCCTCCGATTCCTCGCAGCGTTTATGGGTTTATGATGCATGGTAATCTCACAGCAAACACATTTATCTCCTCTTTTTCTTTCTCTCTCTCATCCTGTTTTTCCATTGAGCTCAGCAGAGCTCTGAGCTGTGTGACGATGATGCTTATGGGGTATTTACATTCCATTGATACGTATGGGGGGCGGAGTTAAATGTATGTGCGAGACGAGGGCAGAGCTATGACATGCGGATCAGGCATTAATAAGATGTAACAGTGGAGCGACTGGGGCAACAGGGCAACTTCAGTTCAGTGCAGGTCATCTTCTCCTGGACGACAGCTCCATATTTTGCATTTTTGTTTCCCCCTGTCCTGTTCTGAAATGCCACTTGCCAACGCCAATGCCATGACACAACTGACTCACAAACGAATCAGCTCTCGTTCCTTTCATCAAAAAAAAACCTATCACTGACTCGACTCGGCTGGATCGTTTAATTGCATTGTTTGTGGTTGCGTGGGCGTGTTGTAAAGGTCAGTGTCTTTCAGACTCGTCCCGGGATTCCAGAGTATTTTATTGATGTGTGCTTTTCTATATCTGGCTCTGAATCTGTCAGACTGCTGGGTAATCGATACTGGTAGAGGGCATCAAACCCCACTCGGTGTGTGTTTGTGTAAATTCTTGGAAAAAAAAGAGGATCTTCTCCTCCTCCAAATCCTGCTCCTTATCTCTTCTCCCAGACACCCATCAATGTCACTTTGGTAAAGATATAAGCGGGTGATGGCTAATGAACATTTGTCGACTTTACACTTTGTCTTTCACCCTCAACTGACAATCTATATAAATACTCTATAGGACACGGTAACAATTGTACTGTTATTTTTAGTGTGATAGTGTGACAATAAACGCACAAGTAAATAAAACGCGTATCAGGGAGATGTGGCATCCAGCAGATCGTTGTTACAGATCGTTGAAAGGAGGGTTTTGGAGTTGGCTCGTTGGTTTGTTCTGCTGTGAACCTCATGGCAGAAGCTCACTGTAGTCGCAGGGGAATCCAATATCTCATTTTGGAATCGTTACACTGCAGCTTCACATAATCTGCAGTGATGCTGCTGTAAGCATTACACCTCTCTGTAGTTAACGCATGCAAAATCAGCGCACAAGCTCAGTTAGGGTTCCGTGTGCATGATCTGCATGTCGACGAAGCCAACGCAGTTTCTTATGTATATTGCAGCGCAGCATCGGCTTCTCGTTCAGAAGCTAACTCACCCTGATTTTCACCACTGTGCCTCAAACTGCCGCGTTCACAAGTATGTGTGTCTCCACGGTGCCGGATGCTGGTGTCCATGAGAACTGCGCGGCTAACGTTTGCAGTTCTACTGCCAGACTAGATTAATTCGACCGGGCCTCAAACCCGACTGCAAACCGGAATAAAGTGTAGTTTAGAAACTGTCTCAGTGTATCGTCAAAGACGCAGCGAGCACATGGAGAGAACGCCCACTGGTCCTGATGTCGTCCTGCTGTTTGTGTTAGAGACTGAAATAAGGAAGACGGGTAGCCGAGGGCTGCCACATCACACGCACACACCGCCGCTATAAACACACACAGCAGAATCAATCTGCTGCGTTCCTCCAGCTGCAATTGTTCAAAAGGAGACAGCACTAATCTGTGAGCTGGAGGTATAAACTATACGGTGACAGAGTGAGGGGGGTGAGATAAGCATTCTTGTGTGTTTTTTTTTTGTTGTTGTCTATTTTTCTACACAGCTAAAACACACATACAGGATCGGTGTCAAAGTTGTCAGAGCGAGAGAGGAGGTCGTCTGGGTGAATGCCCCCAATTATGGAATTTATCCTCTGATCCCAGCTTGGAGGTCAAAAGGTTAAACGTCCAATCAGCAGCACAGCGTAGATAAACCGCCGAAACCATGCATGGTAATAAGTCATCAGTGGAATCAATACGTGTCAATGAAGACACTTTTCATAGGCAGCCATCAGGAATGATCCTGGAAAACGAGGGAGAGTGGACAAAGAGCTGAAGTTCTCGTGCATGTCTGACTGATACTAGTTTTTCAATTCTTTTCATCAGGATCCATAGATGCAACAGCGTCGTGAGATGTCGAGATGACTTTTTTAAAAACATTATTAAATACTGTCATTTGTGTGTTATAAATTGTGGCGCTCGAAACGGTGGATTTATCTCCTTGTATTTCATTTTCCAGTGAGTCTCACACTCCTGTCTCGCCTAATATATGTTAGTCTTTCTGCCGATTTGTCTCTTTCCAGTTTGCCGCCTGCAGTTGAAGGATTAGACTACGCTGTTCTGAGATCGGCTCGTCAGCCTGACAGCCGCTGATAAGCACACTCAGGATCGATTAAATCTGCCTCCGATCTATTCAACTTTTTTCCAGGCCAAAGAAAAGCAAAAGCTTAGTGTGGGTGATGTAAGGTTTCGCGATACGGTGACTTTGGGAACACGTGCCCAGAGGGCGAACGCATTGTAAACCTCATTTTCCGACGTGACATCATATTAAATATGCATTATAACGCGTCCTCTTTAACAAACTGCCTCAGGCAAATACAAGCTAAACAACTCTGAATAATCTTTTGTTCAGAATTAAGGACAGAGATGATTACTGATAGAGGCAGAGAGAAAAAAACAAAACAAAACAGGGGAATCTCATCAAGAAAGAAAAGAGGGAGGAAAACAAAAAGATATCATGAAAACATAAAAGATAAAAAGGAAAATATGGAGATTGAGCTTCCACAAAACAAGTTGCTTTCACCCATCACTCACTTACTCTCTGTTTTTGTGAAAGAGATGGAGCCGCGCTAACAGAATATTTAACAGCCTACCGGGGCCCAATGTGTCACTGTCAGTTTACAGCCCCCTCTCTCTCTCTCCCTCTCTCTCTCTCTCACACACACAACATAGAGGGAAAAAATGGCAGAACGCACCTTTAGCTCATAACTGGTGTTGATGCGAAGATCGTTTCCTCCACTGCACAATGACACAGTTTCGCCTGAAAGAAAAGAGGAGGAGAGGGGGGATTTACATTATTTGCGTGTAAGAACTTCCATTCGTTGAGGAGAATGGTTTGTGTGATGTATTAGGTGATGAGATATGCGTTAATTCAGTGTACGCCGTAATGCTTTGCATATTTCTGTCAGATCACTTACAGGAAATGTAAAAAAAAAAGAAAGATGTAAACATAATGGGTAAAGTGGCGGCACCGTATCCATCTTGGCTTGTCCGCCAGCCGCCATGAAATATAAAACTAAAGATTGACATAAGTAGCTACTGTCACATTGTGTTCACGTCTTTGCTGCTGTGTTGATGTGATGAATGTGCAGTGGGGTAACTCTGGGCTAGCTGTGAGCCCAAACAGACGACGACTGAAGATTAGCAGTGGTCACTGAGCAATCTGAAGAATTCTTATCACGGACGCCACCGTCTTTGTGTTTCCGTTGCGTTCCCAGATCAACTCGAGTGTTATCAAGGCAGGCGAATGAGCGAGACACGCGCTCGCCTCCATCAGTAACTACCAGTGAAAAGCCCTTGAGCAAGATACTTAACCCTGACCTGTCCCACTGGAGTGGCTCGGAGCCAGTGGTGCTGTTTGACTGTACAGTCAGAGTGGAGCAATGTGTCTCTGAAAATGAAACCTGGTCATTTGTGCCAGGCTTCGCCGGGTGAAAAGCACAGATAAAAGCTGTCTAGCAATGGTAGCAAAGAGTTTTTAAAAATTATGCGTTCGCTTCTCTCTGGTAATTACATGGCTGTGATGGTACATGAGAGACGAGTTGAAAGAAATACTGCAAGGCAGATATTTTATCATGTTGTAATGGCTAGATATCAAAAGGCTAAAAGCTCCCTTTACCCTCTGTGCCATATTTCTCAAAACCACTTCCTTCAAAGTGAGCGATGAAAGATCACACAGCCTGGAGAATGGCCTCTACGCCAATTAACATATCCGCTTTTTTTTTTACAACAAGTAATTTTAGCAGGAAAAAACTTTACTGTCAACACACGAAACAGCCTTGAAAACTTCATCTTTTTTACAACCAGTACATATCGTTTTAATGCTGATATTGTACTTGTAGACACATTGTTCATGATACTTGCAAATATGTTATTGAGATGAAAACAAGTGCTCTGGAAAGTCCTCTTTAGAAAAAAAATGGAATACATGCGGCTGTGTTCTCATTTTACTGACACGGCACATGTTTTGAATAGGACCAAATAATTAACTCGTGCATCACTACACCATTGTTGTTTATTTAAATGACATTTATGTTTTAGAACCTCTTGGCTAATGAGTATTCCGTGATATTAGCGGCGATGCTGTACCAGTCGCTATTGTGCTATTGTTCCGATCATTCCGCAGCTTTGTATGCAGAATCGATGGACCTCATTCCAAGCAGAAAATGACAGCTTGTTATGAGAGAGAAAATGGATTTCACCGTGTCGTGGTATTGCAAGGGACCCTGAGACAATACCGTCAATACTATAAAGTGTTGTCTGAATTGTTCTCATGTGAAATGTGCAAAGCATGAATAAAGGCCTATTGATTGGTCGACCACTGCATGCAATTTAGTTGCATATGTGTTTCATTGCGCGCACAAAGGCTTACAGCAAGCGAGAACATTTTGTATTGACTTATTGTGATTCTTTTTTCAGATCACTCTCCAAACGTTATTATAGTGCACACACATTATTTGCGTAAAACATTTTATGCATGCATTTTATGCATGCATGCGAATGGACAGCTTGGAGCTGAACGTTTGGTTTCATGTTTTTCATTAGCAAAAAGGCCTGAAGCTGGATTGATACCAAAATAATGACTAACAATTACAGGCCTCCATCTGAGCTCGGTGCCAGGTGGAACCTTAACATCACCAGTGAGACTGGAAAACTGTCCTCTGAAAAAAAGCATTGCTAATGTTATGTTGAGACGGAAGATCAAGTTTGAAGCTGTTTTGACTCTCCAGCCCGCTACCGCTCGCTAGATGACCTTTACATGGAGAAACTTGGCTACATTCAAGGGCCCTCAAGTCATCCTTGACCCAGAGTTTAATTAAAAAGCATTTTGGCCTTTGCAGGCCTTCTTCACAGTGGATGGAATATTTTTCTCTGGTTAACAGATGAAGGTTAACTTGAATAAAGTGTAAAAAAGAAAAAGTCTGATTTATAGATGTTTGAATGGAAGCAGCCATGATGTGTGATTGTAGTATCTCGTATATCTGAAGGGATGTTAAGAGAGTGAATGTGGGCTTGTGACTATGAGCATGTGTTCATGAGTGTGATGCTCCCAGTAGGACTGGTGAAATGATGCAAGCAGAAAATGCTAGCAGCTTTAAGGATCAGCACAGTGTGTGCAGCTGGTAGACGCACACGCGCACACACACACACGCACACACACGCACACACATTAGCTTGCAGGGACTGATGCCACCCCTGCTGTGTCAGTATTATCCACAAGCTCGAATGCCTTCACAGGTGCACAGGTATATGCGCACACACACAGGAGCACACACAAACGCACAAACACATTTCACTTAATGAGTGAATACAGCCTGTTTGAACTGTTTCCATATAGTGGTTTATGCACATGTGCTCCTGAACACACGTTGCTGTTGCCTTAAATCTTTATGCATCATTTGCACACAATCATTGTGTGTGTATGGGGGGGCGGGGCGGGGGGGGGGCTGTAATCTGTGAGACCTGTACAAATCAATCACCGGTCTGTAAAATAAGCACCTACTTTATTTAACTAAACAATTCCTCTTTAGCTATACACACTTTGACGCGTATTATTTTGGCACCAAATTCCTTTCATGTATTTTATCTTCACTCAAACACCCTCCTCTCACTCGTCCTCCTCCTCCTCCTCCTCCTCACTGACTCATCGCCGGAGCTAAAATATAGTGCTCCACAGAAGATGCAGGTGCGAATAGCGGCCGGTTATTTTAGAAGGAATTGGGTGGTAACTATAGGCCTATTTTTTATCCTTCAGCTCAGACGTCCTGCTTCCACAATAGTGCTACTCCCACAACACTTGTTCGAGACAGCTGGGTATTTTTCCACTTCCTCATCTGAATATATGTCCGTTTTTTTCCCCTCTTCTGTTAGAAGCCCTGAAATAGCAGAGTGTGGTTAGAAAAGCCTTTAAGACAGAAGAAGTCAGTGGCGACCGGTAACTCTCTGCCCACCCTGCAAAACTCCAGTTTCCATTTCTGCTATTTATTTACAAACCATTTACAAGCATGAGAGGGCAAATAACTTCCTTAAAGGGTTGTTTTCTTCCTTCTTTTTCTTGTTAACTTCAGTAACCTGGTCATATGAACAGCCTGAGTTGGCACTATTGCCAAGTCTGCAGAATGTGTAAACAGCAGGTGCAGGTTAAAGGTCAGTAGGAGGACGTGTTCGCGCCTTATGTCTTTTAAAGCCCAGTTTGATCCGAGCAGCCGCCGCAGGATGCACAGCCTCCTGTAGCTGGAAGAGTTTCAAGTTTCCAGACACTAATTGATATGTTAATCAGCCTCAAAGTGTTTGATCAAACTATCTTTGCTTGCAGAATATGAACAAACCTTGTGAACAAACCTAATGTGTGTGTGTCTATATGTATATATATTTAGACACACACACACATAGACGTTATCAAGTGTATTGTTGGCATTTGTCGGAAAATGCGCCACACTGGCATCACATGTTTATTTTCATTATAGTCCAGCAGTGTTGCTGTGTGATCTTCATATTGTCAAGGCTTTACATAATGACATCTAAAATCCATGGGGCAAAATTTTAATCACAATCTGGACAAGCAAATTTCAGCGTTGTCTATCTGTGCGATGTTTTCCTAAATTTCAGCTCGTTTTCTTTCCCACATTCACTCCTTCTTTAATTAGTTTTGTCCGTGTGGAAAGCAGCGCTGCTCATTTGCCAAAAGTGGCCCCTGTTTGAAAATCAGTGAGGTCATTTTAAAAATCAAGACTTCGTCATTTCCACGGCCACGTGCTTCTTCATCGTTATGAAGGAGAGAAGTGTTTACAGGCCCATCAGTGTTCTCATCTGCTCAAACCCATCATTTGAATCTTGAATATTCATTTTGTCACATTTACTGAGATTATCAGTAAATTATTCTTCTCCTGTTTGTCGCTGTGCAAATAAAATAAGGAAATGGAAAACTCAACCATCTCGTTTTAGGATTCAGAGAAACCACATTGTGACGTTGCAGGGAGAAGCAGTGTGTTGTGTAATTTGGGGTGGGGGGAGTATTCAAATGAAGACCGATGTTTTTTTTTATCTTACATATTACTATTACTGTAATTATTTGTCACTATTTGCCACTAAAATACTGCATAAGCTTGTGTATAGAACAAAGAGTGATGGATGGAACCAGTAACAGAGATGATCGGTGCTAAAGGTTGAGGCTGGTGCCAAGATAAAGAGGAGTGCGGAATGAAAACAGAAAATTAAATAGTACATCTGAGGCTGGAAGGCAGCAGCTTTACTGCACAAACACATAAGCTCTGACACAAATGGACCTACACAAACATAAACGCACATACAGTACACCCTGTACACATTTTTGTACATAAATAGGTGCAGCAAAGTAGAGCATCACCAAACAACATGAAAACACTCATCATAGTGCACACATTGCGCGCACACACACACACACACACCCACAAAGTGTTTACAGAGAGAATGATAGCGTGCGTTACTAATGACGTGACGGGGGAAGAGATATATGCTGCTCGACATGTTGACTGTGGGAGACGGAGAGAAACGAGCGACAGTCGTTTAGCTGACAGGGTGAGGAGGAGGGCTAAAGAGCGAGGAACGAGATGGATGATGGATATCGAGGAGGAAGGTGAGAGAGGAGGACAGAGCAGGATAGAAAATAAATATAAATATCTTTTTATATCTTCAGTTCCGCATGGCTGCGCTGCTTATATATGTACACGCACCCTCCGTTATGACTTGCCTCACTTGTCAATGATTCTCATTTAGATAGTTTGTTATTGTATGACACGCTCTTTTACTCATAGCGCTACAGCCAGCAGCTCACACACACACACACACACGAATACATAATGATCTCTACAAACTGTATCTTCACACAGCAGGGTAATGTGAGTTTACTTTTAAGACTCTGACGATGGCGTTCTCACGTCTGACTTATTATATGATAAAATTTGTTCACTGGATCAGATCGTGACCACGAGCGACACTGCATCATGCATGGAAGATGAGATCATTTCCTAAACATTAGTTGCATCAAGAAGAGATTGACATCAATATAACTAAAAGTGTTTAAATAGAATTTTTCTTTTGAACGTGGATATGTGCTTCTAGTCGGTGTAGGCACTAAACTAAACATCTGAAACCCTAAAATGAGGAAACTATCATCGATGTCTATTTTAAACTTGTAAATTACAGGTGTCCTTGTGTGTTTAAGTGCACCCATCATGTTAAAGTGTAGAAGAGCACACACGATGGTTGGTGATTGTGGGCTTCCCTCTTTATTTACCACCTCTTCACGGCCGGTGCGTGTAAACACAGGCTATCATTGTCCTGCTGCCCACTAATTAATGAGTCGCGTCAGGGCACTGGATGCCTGCACGCTCGCTCGGCCTCCTCCGAGAAAACCACTGGCAACGCCGATGAATCACCGCATTCAAATGGTCTCGTGGTAAAAGAGCAAAAATGATTGAAGAGCTAAAGGAGAAATCCGCAAGGCTGGATGAGCCATGATAAATGTATTAGCAGCAGATGACATTTTCATCACCACCTCATCGATCACCTCGGGGACATTTTAAATGGTGGACCGTGTGTGCGTGTGTGTATGTGTGTGTCATACACCAAATCTCACACACACACACAATAATAACAAATACATATGTAAGGACATTTGAGCGGCTGTACATGCATGTACACACAAACTGGTGGTTGACTGCAGGTTACAGTGCTGTTGTATTTTTTTTAACAACTTTGTTAAACCAGGAAATGTCCTCGCGTTGATTGTGAAATCTTTCACGACTGTGTTCGCATATTATTTCCGATCGATTTTCTTTATTTTCTTTGAAATAATCCAGTGGTGCTCCCCCGAGTCAAATCTAGTGAAGTTCACTCGTGATACACAAAATGAGAATCAGAGGGTTGTCAAACTGCACTTAGAGCCCGGTGCACCTGTTTGATAAATAACAGGGGCCTCTCCGGGTGCAGGAACCTTCAGGCTCTGAAACAAGGTACAAATGGCTCAGTAAATCTGGCCCTGACTCCCGGCTCTTCTCTCTCTCTTCTCTCTTTGGCCTGTCTCTTGGTATTCGGCGGCTGCTCTCTTGCAGCTCAGACTCTTATCTAAATCTCCATTCAGATTGAAAGAGAGAGAGAGAGAGAGAGAGTCAGAGATGGATAATGCAGGTCACTCTCCAATGACGGCTCTAAAAGGCATCTGGGGAGAGGAGAGAAAATAAGAGGAAGAGTGAAGCGGCTGCTGCTGCAGAGCGCTGTATGGATTTCTCTTCTAAGCTGCTGCTGTGGAAAAACTTGTAAGTTACTGTACGATCTGGTGATTTTCTGGTTTCACCGCATCTTAGCCGTTTATTTTAAGATCCATTAAAAGCCTTTGGCAATGATAAGTCAGCAAAAAAAAAAAAAGAAAAAAAAAACCCCCATACGCCTGAGCAATGGAAAGCTAAACAGAGCTGTATTAACTGTTATCGACGAGGGAGGAGTTTTGTACCTTTTTGTGTCTTTTGTCATTTTGACGCTACAGAAATAGTCTTTTTCAGTTTAGTCGTTTTTAACGTGGCGCAGTGTTGCTGTTAGATCTTCATCGCGAGGCCTGAGATACATAAGAGCTATTTTAAGGCCATGAAGATGTTTTCATTTGACGACTGAAGATGACTGAGTATATCTGTTGGGGAAAAAAGTTACAGTGCGTCTTTTTTGTTTTTATGGAATCCTAATCATTGTGGAGGAAATTGCAGTTTGTCAAAATGTCACACAAACGTCGACCTGATGTCAAGGAGAAGGAGAAGTGGCTAAAGTGGGTGATACTGTTAGATTTTAGTCATTCAGAATATGACCTCATGAAGGGTCATGAGGTCGCTGCGAGCAAATGCCAGTGTTTTCATTTGGACATCACGTCATGATGTCCAACATGACACAGTGGGAGTTGACATGACTCTCTGGTTCTTCACAGATACACATGAGCACGCTAGAATCACAACAGCCAAAATAAACACCAAAAGCTAAACCTTGTAGGCGAGGATGTGCTGAGAGATGCTACCAGAGGCTGTGAGAAACATTCAGCGAGCGAGTGAGAGAGAGAGAGAGAGTGAGAGAGAGAGAAAGAGAGAGAGAGAGAGCCTGCCCACACCACGGCCACCGAAGCTTAAAACAAGGCAATTTACTGTTACAGTACAGTAAACCTGGGAACAAATCTACCTCGTCAGACCTTTTTACTGTTGCTTATATTGGCTCTGTGAGTGTGTGAATTGATCTGCACCCCCCCCCCCCCCCCCCCCCCCCCCCACACCCACCCCCCCCCCCACACACACATCTATCATTTACAGGTCTCTATTGCTTTTTCTTTCTTCAACCTACTCGTTATATTTTTAGCAATTTCTCCTTTTCTCCGACATCTTTTCCCTCTCCGCTGTCTCTCTGCCCACCTCTGTCTCTCTCTCTCTCACCTCTCAGCACGACCTGTGCTGTCACAGGGTAGTAATGTAAAGAAAGCCTTGATCTACCTCCATCCCCCCCCTCCCCCCCATCTCCCCCAATGTGCTGTGAGATCTAGTCGGTGGAGCTATAGTCAGTCTGCTGTCCAGGCAAATGAATGTTAAAAGCCTATTGAGTTTCTTTGTACTTGCTGCAATAGCCAATATAAGTAATACGATGTGCTGTGTGTGTGTGTGTGTGTGTGTGTGTGTGCATGTGTGTGTGTGTGTGTGCATCTGCCCTCAGTCAGTGTGTTAGTAGCTTGTGTGTACTCTATGTAATGTGATGCAGTCTTTTAATTTAGGAGAGGAGACACAGTCAGCAGGTAAAGGTTATGACCTCTGCTTGCGGACACACACACAGACACACACACGCGCGCGCACACACACTGCAATCTGACATGAAATTGATTTCAGGGTAAAGTAGCAGCATATATGAGGCTGCAGCTGACGGAGCGTGCGAGTGCTGTGTTGGAGGTTAATTGTAAATTGTCAAGAAGGTAAAAATGTGCTTCTCATTCATGGTGTAGCTTTTTCTCAAAAGACAAAAACTCGTCTTTCCGTCCTGAGTGTTGTCATTTAATGGCACTTGCTTTGAGGTACATTGCTGACAAATAGCAATACGTCACGTTAATGAATGCATGTCACTTTGTCAACGACATCCAACCTAATGTTAAAGTTAAACCCGACGGCCTTCACCACGCGTCGGTGTGTTCACCGTCCACAGGCCTCTCCTGAGATTCACTCAGGAAGTCCACTGAATTTTTGCATTCAAGTCCTTTTTCGGAGGCCACGGGGAAAATTGCTCCTCGTCTCGGCCGTAATGACAAGACGGATCACTTGTGGAGAAGTGCCCAGCCGCAGCAGCAGTGACTGGATCAATGTAAAGACGGCGGTTAGAAAATAGGGGTCATCGTAATCAATTAGAGCTAACTGCTTCTGGAGTGGTCCAAACAGCAGCCGGCTCTTTGGACATCTTGTGTCTCCTTTTCTACTTATTCCAACCTTTTTGTTGTCCAGTCACTTCTCCTTTTTTTTAATGACGTCTTTCTTTCATTTCATATTATTCCCCGTCGCTGTTATGCCTCCTTAAGACTTTATTCCTCCGTTAAATCACTGTTCAATTATGCAAATTCCACTTTGCACTTTTATTGCTCCCAGTTGTGACACCCAAAGTGACATGTTTTGTACCATAAAACCTCGGCAGCAGCAGGGGGTTGGTGGCTGAACATTTCCACTGCCCCAGGCTGCACAAATTGAAGCTTTGAGCACAAAGTTAAATCCATTTGCCTTCCATGTCCTTCACTCTTATTCCGCACCGCTCCTAATTGTTTTGTCCGATTTCCCTCATTTGTGGAAATGGGCTTATCCACTCTTTCAGTCCTGATACCGACACGGACACCCGGGCTCTTAGTGTTGGTCAATACAGACGACCAGTTCAACACAGCTACAGTAGGTGTGGCGTCGCCTTCAGTGTAAAACCAGAGTGAGCATCTGGTTGTTTTCTTTTTCTCTCTTGGGGAGGATTTTTTTTCATCTGGTTGTGTTTCCAAAGTGAACATATAAGGAGTTCCGTTTTTCATCCAACACCCTTTTTCCTGTGACCAATCACAATTTGTGCCCCAGTTCTTATTTCTTTTCTTTTTTTTTCTCATCATCGTATGTGCCATCGACTGAAGATTTGATGTCCGCAGCAAACACACACACACACACACACACACACACACCCTGAAGCGTCAGCCACAGAAGTGAAAACCCACTCCGGAAAAAATAATGGTGCCGCCGCAGCCCTGCAGCGTGTATGTGAGTGTTCTCATGTGTGGGGATTTGTTTCTTGGTGTGTTTTCATGTGGACGCGTGTGAGAGAAAAGGCCAGATACACAAATGGATCTCTGAATGGTTGTGGGCAAAGAGATTTGACCTATTTGCAAAGCTGGCTGCATGTGTGAATGTATGTGTGTGGTGGAGTGAGGGGGGGGGGGGTCTGTGAGTAAATGTGGGGGGGGGGGGGGGGGGGGGGGGGGGTCTGTGAGTAAATGTGCACATATGCAAAATTCGAGCTCCCAAATGAGGCTGTGATTGGATTTAATATCTTCCCATATGGACTAATTAATTCACAGCTTTACATTCCAGTGGAAACCTCAAGCAGAATGACTTCTAACGAGAGAACGGTGGAAATATCGTCAAGTCAGAGCTAATTAACATCTAATGCGACAAACAGCGAAATGTAACGGGCAGGTTTTTGGAGAGCTGACAGCCCACTTGTGAAGTGCAGAAGGTCACGTTAAGGCAGAGGAAGACACGCAGGAACCTAACGAGCTCAGGCGTTAAGTAAGAGGATTTTCTTTTATCTGTCGTTATTCAGATGCATCGTTTAGATTTAGTCAGATAAGGAGATGGAGATGAAAGAGTGGCTGGTTGCTTTAGCTGCAGCAACTTGGTCACTGATGAACCCCCCCACCCATCTGCTTGTCATTACTGCTGAAGATACTGGTGCTACACACACACACACACACACACACACACACACACACACACACAGCAGAATCTGTCACAGATCCTGTCTAAATGGCGTCGGGGGATCCAGGGAGGGAGCAGCAGAGGCAGATAAAGAGAGCGGGGATGCTGGGTGTGTCCGGGGCTGCAGATAAGCACGGAGGGAAGTGCGAAGGAAACTGAAACCGGGACAAAACGCAGGAGGGTGGTAAACACCTGTTTGCTCAGCTTCTCAGGCAAAGCCCCCCGATGTTTACTGCGTCATTAAACCAGATCTCAAAGGCTCCTTTCAGTTTTTGTCACCCGGTTGTTATGCCGTCTGGATACAGTCGGAATCATTTGTAAAGCTGTCGGGGTTTAAGAGACACTGGCGGCGCTGTCAGGAGCCGCTCTGATCCCTGACGGCTCCTGCGGATCTGCAGCCTTTTGAAATGAGACCTGTCCGGCGATCGATCGACGTTAAGTGTTGGAGGTTGATTATAGACGTGACCAGAGGTCAAAGTAATCTAGCCAAAGTTCAGCGCAGGTGCTCCTTGTTGAGACGTTGTCAGGATGCACGGTGAAATAAAATTATGATTTATTTGCAGCGGTCTTGTTTATTTAGATCGGACGTGGCGGGGCAGTGAGGAGACGATGAGGCGCCTTGCAAACAGGTTGTATTGTACAGGACACATGAATGGTCTGGAACCTTATTCATAGAAGATAAGGAAGGATTCATAAGAGAGGTCAGGCTGTGGGAAGACGTGTTTTCAGTCCGCATACAAGGTACTCGAGCAAGAAAAGGAAGATGCCATTAATTTGGTCTTGGTCCAGCTTCAGGAGACACAGGAAATAGAATGCAGTCATTTTACCTCCCGTGCAAATCTTATTTATTTATCATTTACTCCAATGCTTTTTCGGCCCTGAGATAATTGGACCTCATTGTCAACCCACTGCTTTGTCTGATGACGTCCATGTGCAATATCCGGCCAGTCGAAACTCTCATCTCTTTTCACGAGTTGCTGAAAAAGTTGAAATTAGCATCGAGTTGTTCTCTGCATGAGAGCATGACTCATGCTTTTTCTGGAGACGAAGCGGAACAAAGAGTCCACCTCCATTCAGATCCTCATCTCTGCGTATTGTCTTACTTACAGGAAGTGTCCTCCCTTGATGCGCCACAACACACGAGCTAAACGAACACACAATTAAATAAAATGTTAAAAAGGCAGGAAAGACCATTCACATGTAGGCGCACATTCTGGTGCGTCCCGCCACATCGTCTCTGTGTCCTCCTGCAAACGTCTGAATGAGCTGCCACAGGACATAAAGACACCATGAAAAGACTCAGCATTTACATACATCACACCCTGCTCATTTGTTAGCCGTTTACTGTGTGTGTGTGTGTGTGTGTGTGTCTGTGTGTGCGTGTGTGTGGTATTTTCTAACCTCCTACTGTGTCTCCCTGCGGGGCCGGCACACACCATTAAAATATGTGTCCCCTTTTACTGCAGTTGACTGTAGTGTTATGTAAATGAGTGACGTTAACAGAGGCTCTAAATCCCACACAACCCTCAACTGCTTTACTGCTTAACTACATTGTCTCTGACATCCACTTACATGTAATGTTAAGTTTTTTTCTTTTTTTTTTTTTTAACCAATTGCTGTCCGCTTAAAGACCGTCCCGCCCACTCCTGGACCACCCAGATTCCGATGACTGGGTGAACTTTTAGTTTCCAACAAAAACTCCAACAATATCCCATTTTTTTCCATAAAAGTTTTTCACATGTATGATGAGGCCATGGACCCCCAAACAACTTTCAACACACATTTATGTACACGGTTGTGTGGGAGAGGAAGCAACTAATGATTGAGGAATAATACATGGTCTACTATCATCACATATCGTCAACATCTAAAGTTAATTAACGAGGAAGAGGAATAAAGCTGCCGTGTTTAGTACGGTTTGAAAAAGCTTCTTCAAAGTTGACCTCATTAGCAGCGAAGCGCTCTTCATTAGTCTGCCTCTGTGGCAGGTAGTAATTCACCTGAAGTATTTGAAACTTTTTCATGTCGCACAAGCTCTGCTCAAACACTCAGGTTGTTAGGAAACAGCAGCGCACAACTGTTTGACCTTTACGTCGGCAATCGAATAAAAACCAAGGCTGCCCGAAACCCGGTGTGTCTTGGCCCGTACTCTGACTTAGCATTCGATTAGCAGGGGAAGACCTGGACTGGCAAGTGTCACACACACACACACACACACACACACACACACACACACACACACACACACACACACACACACACAGCACTGTATAAGTGTGTCAACAAAGTCGACTGAAAAAGCACGTTGGAAAATAATAGCGAGAGAGTCCGAGGGTGAGTGAGGAGTGAAGTAGGAAAGAGAAGGTAAGAGGGTCGGTGAAATCTGAGAAACAGTAGTGAGGAATATATCCAGACTTCACTTGAACGCCAGAAAAAAAAAACATCTAACCCACTGGCTTCTGCCAAAACCACACAGAAGCTCATGCATAGTAAACGGAGGCCCAGCTCTGGAAAAGTCATCAAGTTAGAGAGAGAGAGAGAGAATAAAAAACAAAATAAATAGACGACTTACCTATACAACATATACAATAGTGTGTGTGTGTGTGTGTGTGTGTGCGCTTTGAGACCAGGTTTGTTTGTCTTTTTAAGGGTTCAGCATATCTCTCTCGCCCCCTCTCTCCCTCTCTCTCAATACATACACACACACACACACACACACACACAAATGAGCAGTAGTTTCCATCCCTCGTTCTCCTTTTGCCTCACTTCTTCCCTCTCTCCGTTTTCGTACTCTCGTTTCCTTCCTCATCTTCTCTCCATTTGTGTCTCTGTGCGTTGCTGCTGTGTTTTTTGTTTTTTTGGGGGTTTTTTTGGTGCATTTGTCAGTTTCAGCGTTTTGTTGATGGAGTTTTGCTAAAAGCTGACGAGTCTCATGCAGTCGATGATGCACTGACTACAGCTGAAATACAACACATATACATCTACATATAAAATCTGTCTCCTGTGTTTCCCGGGAAACAACCTTTCCTATCCATTATCTCCACCATCCACTTTTTCCTTGTAGGCCTAATAACCTGGCTCATCAAGAGCTAATAAAGTGTTTCACGTCCCCTCCTGTCTTTTCCTATCACTGCTCCACGCGTTCTCTGTTCCGCTCTCTTAGCTCGCAGCTAAAAGGCTTTTCTACATCACTGCCCTGCTCTGATTTCTCCACTGTGGCACCGACACTCAGGCTCCTACGTCTGCCCACTGCTGATGTTTCTCATCCAGGCATTTCACCATATTGTGCTCTTGCTATAATGTCGGTTGTATGTGTAAAAGGCACACACACACACACACACACACACACACACACACACACACACATTGGACACAGGATAGGTTTCAGAGCATTTGGCAACATGTGCAGTCCATCTGGTTCAAGACACCTGTGTTAATGCTGCGATAGAGAGGCAGGTATAAAGGCTGATTGTGGTTAAAGTGTGTGTGTGCGTGTGTGTGTCAGTGACCTGAATTATACAGCTGTTGGTCTGTCTGCTTATCTTCCAGCTGTCTGTCTCTCTGTCTGTTGTCTGTCCGTTTGTGTCGGTGCCTTCAGGCCTCCATGTCTTATTGTTCTGGACAGATAAAGAGATTTGGTTGAACAGAAAAGGGGCCTACAAAAACACACACACACACACACACACACACAGAGGCAGGCACATACACACATGGATGCTGTGTGCTCGACCACGCACACAATCAGATGGTTCTTTGAATGAAAGGGTCATTGTGGTGGCACAGCTACAAATCCTGGCAGCACTCAGTGCTCGACAGCTAAAACACACACAGACACACACACAGACACACACAACACAAAATTCTTGTCGGACAAAACAACCCTTGTCTCAGAACCTGTGAGCCTGACCTGCGTAGACACACACATGCACACACACACATAGAGCACACATGTGTGGGGACTCATAAAGGTGGATTACCCTCATTTACAAATCTATGGCTTTGTGACTGACCCATTAGCCAAACTAGTGGGAGCCCAATGAATTATTCAGAACCTGCTCAAGGGTTAAAACAGGCAGAAAATATGGCTGTTAGGATCAGAAGGAGCAGACAGGAGACACGTTTACAGAGGAAGCAGGAGACAAAACACAAGAGGACAAGAGTCCCTCACAAAGTCTGAGCAGCTCTGAATACTGAGAAATACACAACTGTCAATCAAAGTTAAGTTACTAAAGGGAAATCTGGCACACACACACACACATATATACATATTTTTATATATGTATATATATACCATTACCATTGTATGCTTGTACTAAAATTGGATTTGAGTACAAGCATGCTATGGTAATGTAATATCAAGTACTTGATATAGAATAGAACAATCAGTTCGAAATCCAAATATCTTTTTGTGAGTTTTGTGTGTGTGTGTGTGTGTGTGTGTGTGTGTATAAAATATAAATAAGATATATAGCAGATACACATCTGCAGCTTCAAAGACAGCAACAAAATCAAAACAACAAAAGTTAGAACAGTGTATTACTGATGATTTTTCTATGAATTATTCATAGACTTGCTTGAGAGAGAGAGAGAGAGAGAGAGAGAGAGAGAATAAAAGAGAGGGAACGGGCTGGAAGTAGAAGTTGATAAAAGATCTTGAAATACTAAATGGATGAAATGTGCAGGCTGCATATAGTCACATGAATGCAACTAAAGAAATGACGCAACCCTCCCATACAGAGTGCAAATCAAAAAAATCCCCCCGATGATTACATGACTCAGTGGCCCTGGAGAATGAGCTAAATCAATCAGAACCAAATCTCTCCTCTGACTCCTTCTTTCCACCCCCCCCCACATCCCCCATCCCCAGCCCTCCATCTGTCCTCCACCCATTTCTTTGCGTCCCCCCTCTTCATCCGTCTCCCCTGATCTTTTGCTGTGTCCACCCCTCTCCTGCTCAAACCGTCGATTCACCCTTTCCATATCCATCCAGGCGCATATAAGTGAGTGTGGCAGGCCCGGGTGCTGTGTCTTTCACACACACACAAACACACACACACACACACACACACACACACACAAATACAAATTCAAAGGGGGCAAAGAACTTTCATAGTCACACCAGATGTTTCAGGCTTCATACAACAACCTCCTCTCCTCCTCATTTTCACTCCCTGTCTCCCTTCCCTGGTATTTTGTCCCGTTTCCTCCCTTTTCCCTCACTCATCTGGGCTTTTATTCCGTTTTCAACCTTGACAGAGGCGTCCTCACCCCCCCCCTCCTCACAACTTCCGCCCTCCGATCCTCTTGCTTTTAAAAGGTCTTTTTTCCCTCTTTGCTTAATCCCCTTCCATTTTGTTCCATTTTGTTCCATTTCTGTTTTTATGGTCTTTGTCAGTTGCATCCTTCCCTTTTCTCCTGCATCCATAGTATGTTTGGATGCTCAAACAGCATCTTCTCTTCCTTTCTTTTTTTCAATTCCCCCCACTTCCCCCTCTTTTTTCCCTCCCTCCATCCTATAACAGTGTGTTTGCTTTCACATACATTCGCTTTCAGCTCCAGTCGCTCAAGTTATTTCCGATTCGTCTGGATTTGACGGATGTTTCAATAATTTTTTAAAGATCCTTTTATTCTTTGGACTTTAAATGAATTCACTCGTGCAGCCTCCGCCTTTTTCCCACAGCCTTTCTTTTCCTTATTAACTCACATTCCGTGGCATCCATCTTTATTACAGTTACAACATACAACCCTAATTCAGCCTCTTTTTTTTTTTGCATCATTTCTCTCTTTTCTTCCACCTAAAGTCTCCATCCTCCCCCTCCTCCCCCCTCCCTCCATGTCATTCATTCTCTGAGGCCTATTGATTCTCCACTGAGGCCTTTTTTCCCTCCTGTCTCAGCTGTCGGAAGGAGATGGGGTCTTCTGATGTCCTCAAACGTGATAAACAAATTCTTGTTTTTTTCCTCTCCCCTGCTGCTACAAAGCAAACACCCACAAATACAAGACTGCAGAACAGAGCTGCGCCTTTTTTTCCCCGTGTTTTCCCCCTACATCCATTTTCTTCCCGTCACGTCTACGCTCCTCAGCTTTGTTTAAATAATTTACTGTAATGTATTGCTGTGATTCATAAGCAGCCATATCTTACATTGACTCTTTACATCTTTTTTTCATTTCGGTGTATCAGTTCAAGCTGGAGGAATATATCAGCACTGCTTTGGCGTGGTTTACTTTCCTGTCATCCATTATACATTTATCTATATCCGATCTCAGCCCACTTGTGTTCCCTTTCTTTATTCAGTCCAGCCGCCCTATAAGACTCTACTGTCCATTTTGCATCTCCCAAACCCCCTTCCATTCCTTTCTTCTTCTTCTTTTTGTATCCATCCTGCCGCACTGGTGCCTCAGTCTGTCTAGACTCAAAATCCTACCACACAGCCAGCCCCCTCCTCTGTCCTACCCATCCCTCCAAGTATCGATCGAGCTGTCTATGATATGTCATGGTGACTGACAGCTACTAATTGGCTTAATCCCACCCCAGGGGGCTTGTAGCTCTCTGGTTGATCTGGATACAGCTGTCCTATTGTCCACCAGCTGACACCATGACCCTTGGGAATGAGTGGCAGTAGAAAGAAGAGCTAGTGAGGTGGCGGTGAAAAAAAAGAAGATGCCTATAATTATATATTTAAGACCTAAATTGTTTTTCAAGGGAACATTTTAACGGGAACTGTTAATTAAAGTAGGTGCAATTGATGGAAGTACAAGATTTCATTTTTTTTTTGTGTGACCAGGATTGCCAGATAGTTGTGAGGGGGAGAGTGGACATGGAGTCAAGCACTTGAAGGAGCCCAGCTGTACTTGCAGCAAGTTTTCTTCAAGTGGGGAGAGAGCGGGAGGGAGAGGATCTCCCTTGAGTCAAAAGAAGCATCTCTAAGCAGACCCAGATTAGCTTTGCTCTATTGAGGAGGCAAGGGCCAGAACACAAGGTCTCAGTAGATGCCACTAAGCCTTTAAAGACCACCCTTCTGCCTGGGATGTAACCCTCCACACCCCACCCCCATCCCATTTATCCAGTAACTGACACACCGTTTACATACACATTAGCCCAAGGAGACCTTCTTGGCCGAACATAGAGGTCATCTGTTCATGAAGGAGTCATTAGTCGTTTTATTGCTTTGGAGCAGTTTTTATTCATCATGATTAAGTGCAATGATGGGTTTTATTTCAAAGCAATCTGTGTGTCATCAAATATTTGAACTCCTTTGCAAGGAAAGGCCTTTGGATAGATGGTAACTTCTTTGATATTTATTACAGTTCTTCACGTCGAATAGACCTGGGAAAACTTAGGATGTTGGTAAACATAGGAGATAAAGTGTGGATAAGACACGAGCAGAAAAGTTGTGTCTACGACTGTAATTTAAAACAGGAAGTGAGAATATGTTTTGCTTTTGCTAGATGTTTGGATTCTCTATTGATTTGACCTTTAATCCTGTCACTAGTAAACCAAGTACAACACTTTGGGAAAAGATGCTTTCCGGGCCTCCTTGTTCTACGGTAGTGATTATCGTTGGGAAGTTTTTGGTTTTCTGGCTCTAATTTGAAAATGTATAATTCTTCCAATAGTACATAAATCATTTGGACTGATGGTGAGTCAAAGAAACGGGATGGCCATGGAGGTTAGGGGGAAGAATCGATCAGTGATGTTGCACACCATTACACCTAGCATGCATGTGTAATGACCCTAATTACCCCTCTCAATTGCCCTCTCCCACCCCTCACCCACAAACTTACCAACAAACACTCCACTCAGTGACATAGGGGAGGACACAAGGGTCATTGTACCGAAACATCCCCCACCCAGCAAAGTGATCCCTTCTGCTTTCTCCTTCCCCGTTTTTGTTTTCCCAAACCAAAGCATCGAGGAGCTGGATACTTGATAATTACCACCGTCTTCTACCCCCTCCGTCACTGAAAACAAGTTCCCTCTTTTCCAGGTTGACACAGAGAGTCCTTTGTTACGCCGAGCTGCAACCCCGTACTTTGATAATCCTGCACTGGTTCTCAAACGTCCCTTTAGCCCAAGACCCACAAACCACACCGCAAAGCTCGCTCGATTTGCCAAATGTGTAAACTTTTATACACATTCAAGGACAACCAAAATATCCCACGCATTTTTTTTTGACTTGGCAGGAACATAATTTTGAAATTGCGTTAAGTATTACATTTTTCTTCTGTTGTTTATATTTTATCTTTTGATAATTTGTTCTTTGTGACATCAGCAGCTCCACCCAAATCCCAGAGCGTCCCGAAAGTCCTTTTGATACTTTTGGCGAAAAAAATGATAAGCAGCTACAGTTGAGAGAAAATGTTTCTGTCCTGTGCTCAACAACACCAACACCAGCAACACAATGCACTGATGTGTCCTGAAACAACTGGACCTGTTCCTTCTCACTTAGTCAAAGTGTCACTGAATAAATGCATCAGATAAATGCCGTATCTAAAGGATAAATACGAAACAGAAGTCCTCATAAACAATAGGACTTTCTCCTCGCCTCCTGTAAATGTCACAGCCGGATGTGTTCTTTGATATATCTCTCTTCATCCCGAGAGTAAAACCTGGTGACACGCAGCTCGTAACGCCTCTTAATGATTGGTGCATTCGGTGCTTGTTGAATAAAATATCAGCGCTCTCCTTGAATAAAACATTGGGACTATTTTCATATATAAAAAGGTCAAAATAGCTGTCTGGCAAGGCCATAATGCATTTGCCATTTTTTCTGCCTGCTGCTATTCACAAACACATAAATGCAACCACGCGTTTTGCACTATGATTGTACCTGTAAGAACTTTACAGAGGAAAGAGCCATGTCCCCAAACATTTATCCATCATTCACTGCTTATCCTGGACAGGTCTGACACAGGGCAACATACAGACACAAACAACTGTTCACACTCCCATTTACACCTCTGGTCAATTTAGAGTCGCCATTAAACCTATCACCAAGCAGGATCTGGACCGTAGACCAGCTTGTTGTAAAAACCTGTAATCCACACCACTGAACCAACGTTCAGCCTCATCCTAATCCCAACGTTAAAATAACTATTATTAGAAAGTCAAACCTGGTCTGCACTTTAAAGGATTTACAAGTCTTATAGTATGTTCACAGAGACGTCTGGTTATCGTAAAGGAAAGAACAGGCAAAGTGCATGCCTCCACACACACGCACACACACACACACACACACACACACACACACACACAGAGCCCACAGGGTGACCTTGCACATGTAACCTTTAGGTGACACAGACACATGCAGACATACTGCCTGAAACAACTTCTATATTTTTCTAGCGATGCTCACGCTCAGGTGCACAAGCATGTGCACACGAGCACACATTACACACTGACCTTGCATTGTCAGCTTTAACATGTGAAAACACACATGCATGGGCACACTGGTGTCTGTGTGTGTTGTACAGACACACACAGACACACACAGACATGCATCGTGACCTTGTTTGCTCAGCCTTGCCACTGGAATATAAACAATGTTGATGGCACTTGGTTTCATTACATCACAATAAAAATAAACACAACTGTGACGGATTTGGTGTCAGTCCACATAAACAACGCAAACACAGACAGTTTATGCAAATGGCTCAAAGCGACTGCGACTTCTCCTGATTTTAAAATAACTCAGACTGGATTATCTGTCACACGTATTTCAAACTGACGGCAGAAACTTCGACTGAAATTCTGGACTCGATTTAACCACGTTCTGCTTGTGAAACGTTCTATTTCTTATCATTACCTACAAAAGATGCAAGACATTGTTACTATGAATTCATTCATATTTCCATAAAAAAAAATCTTCCGTTTATGTTTCAGGTGTTAATTAAATGTTTTGTGTGTGGATTAACGTCAGTATGGCAGTTTAAAGAAAGTGTCCATGACTCTACAGCTGAGGGTCTGCCTTTTATCAGTCCTTTCACCTCTCTCTCTCTCTCTCTCTCTCTCTATATATATATATATATATATATATATATATATATACTGTATAGAGCAATGGCCGTCTACAGTGAAATAACAATTAGCCGGTCCTGGAGGAGCATCTGCTCTTTCTGTCATTCATGGCTTCTCTCACTGTTAAGGTCACTGGAGTCACAGCTGCAACTGAAACCAAAGAGACAGTGGAGGAGAGGGAGACAAACACAGACAGCGAATGAGAAATTGAGACTGTTGAGAGAAAGATCCACAGATTAAAGATAGAGATGAGAGACACAGGCAGATTTACCGTCATAACCTTAGAGGACATGAAACACAAACAGAGTTTGCTTCACACAAGGGTCATGGTTGGCATTAATGCAACAAACAGGCAAAGAGAAAAGTGAAATGGATGGTTTCCAATGAAGAAGCAGTAATCATATTCAATCATATTACAGCATTATACGTGTCAAGGTCAATGGAGCATGGATAGAGGGCGACAGAGAGGAAAAGAAGGAATGAGAGGGCGGGGTGGGGGGGTAAGACAGGAAAAGAATCAGACAGACGGAAAAAGACATAGCCAGGCGTAAAGGAGTGTGGGAGATAGAGACAGAGATAACGTAGAGAGCGACAGAAACAAAAATAAACACACGCACACACACTGAGAAACAAACACAAAGAGACAGAGGGAGGCACATGGGTTCGGCCATTATGGTAAAGAGGTCAAGCCTGCTGTAATGCTCTGTCTCGTAGAAAAGAAAACAGCGTTGTGCTGTGTGAATTGTGTGTGTGTGTGTGCGTGTTATCTCACTATCCCCCTTTCTGTGCACGTGTGTGAGTGCAACATCGTCTGTCACTGCAGCGTCGCAGCGTAGTGCGTTTATGGACATGATGTCCACAATTGTGAGAGAGCGGGCTCATTGGTAAACTGGACAGTGCAGTGAGGAAATAGATCAGGTCACAGTGTGTATTTATCAGTGTCTGTGCTTCTGTCTGCCACCAACTGAAAAAAACAAACAACCTCAGCCATTCATTTGGGGACATTTCATGAAAAAGGACACAGAGCCCCGTCTTCTCACCGTGACATCAGACACCACACATCATAACTGTTTGTCATTCATTCTGCCTTCAAGCTATATGTTAGAACGTCCCTGTAATGCAGCTATTTCTGTCCTGCGCACTGCGTGGTCAGCTGATTTAGATTTCTCACGTTCTTGTTAGCCCTGACCTGTGGCTGAATGCAGAGAGGATGTGCTGGGAGGGAGGTTTGATAAATACTCCTGGGCAGATGGAGGTCACACACGCATGGTTTTTGGACTGGTGAGCCAACCGGACGCCACTTTTGTAGTTCAGTCCGATGCAGAGTCCTGTGTCTCACCCGGCTCATACGCAGATGAGCTCCGTGCAGATATTTGGCTCATCGCTGAGGCAACGGTGTGCACATGCTCAGCTGGAGACAGAGTTCAACTTCTGTTTTCAGCATCAGCGTCTGTGTCTGTCAACACGTGTGCTGCGAAGTACGTTATGTTTACGGGCGATACACAGCTGTTTGGAAGAGATTTGTCAGCCTGCTAACACACACACACACACACACACACACACACACACACACATACACACACACACACAGTATGACTGCATTCGTACGGACTGTTCCCACAGAAAGCAGCAAACACATTTACATCCTGAACCTTGAGGCTATAACTGCCTGTCCAGAGTTCACCTTTAGAAATGTGCTCCATCAGCAAAATTAACTCACTGCGATTAACATAACCAGGTTAATTATGGTAATTGGCAAATTTGCAAACACACATTCAGACTATATATATATATATATATATATATATATATATATATATAAGAGATTAGTTGTGATGGCAATTGTTGTTGTTGTTGTTGTTGTTGTTGTTTTTACATATTCCAAAGTGAATGAAGTGTGTGATGATGATCAGTATGTTTTGACATAGATGAAGAAAGTCTAAGGTTGTTGTCCCGCTGTGTATCGGAGGAAAAATAAAATGGAGAAGACGGTGACAGGAGAAAGACAGAGTGAGTGAGGTGAGACTGATATGAATGGCCGCTTCATTTGCAGCTCCAAAAAGAAAATACACACACACGCACACACACACACCATTAATTATTATCCTGTATAATGAGAAGCAAATGACTCATTAAATCTCTCCTTGACCTGCATGATACAGCAACTGGCCGCGCTTTCCTTCCTTCCGTCTTTTCTTTCTCACTGACTCTTCTGTACTTTGTCCAATCTGTCAAACCACAAGTCTTTTCAGCTGTGAATTATTAATTGCCATTAAAGCAAAGCCAGGCGTCCTCCCTGACCACAATCTGGAGGACTTTAAAAAAAACAACACAATATTACAGGATTATTCAAAAGAGATCGCTGCTGAAATCCATATGCGACAGGAACCCTCATCCCGTATAGCCCTCGTCTTTCTCTCCTCCTCCCCCTCACTGTTTTTTCCCATGTCTCCCTGATGAATACTTCTACCAAAGCAGAAACATGGTTCAAATTGGCTGTTAGAGAACAACCTTGCTTTTCTCTCTCTCGTATGACTGGTGCCATGAGACCACAAACCACCTGACTGCACCTAACGACTGTCACCGAAAACAAATTACTCTGGATTTCACAGATGTGCTCTGTGACACAGGCGCACACACACACACACACACACACACACACACACACACACACACGTAATTCCTCGCAAAATCACATTGGCAGGACACACACAAAAACACAAGGTGCTCTGATCAATATCGCTCTCCATTTGGGGCAATCAATTCTCATTCCGATCCGATCAATACCCGTGTCAACACCCTATTCTGATCATCGATATTGAAATCGATGAAATCGCTCATTAATCCTGAATTAACATTGATCCCGGGCTCCATCTCGATCACAATGACACCACGGCCTCATCATCTGGCGATAAATCCACGCAGCCGGTTCCTCGCGCTCTGCTTTCTCACGGATCAGAGAAAAGGTCACGCCGACTGTGGAGCAACAATCAGCTGCGGCGTCTCGCACTCACAAGATCCGATAAAAAGCAAATCTGTTTTTCTTTTTTTTTTTTAAGTCATGATTTAATCGATAAATGTTTCTGTGCCGCCACTTGTTGTTGTGTAATAGTGTAATTGGCGTTCTTGTTGTTGTCGTGTCGTGTATTTTGTGGCACTGTCTCCGAGCATGACTTAAATGGCGTCGAGGTGCGTTTGCATCATCAAATAACGAGCAGACGGGACAAATTCATGAATCACGCCGCCACTGGTTTGTTTTTGTGGCCAAAAGTGAAAATCATTTTCCAGCTTAGTGACTTCAGCTCAATGTTTAATTCATCGTTTTCTTGCTTGGGCTTTTTGTGGATTTGTGTACAACGCTCTGAACGGGTCACAGACAGACACGTGTTGGAAAGATATTGACAAAATGATATAATGAAGTTGTCGCACAGACTTAGTATTGTGTTTGGCTGGAAACAACGCAGACTGGCTGCAGCTGTCGAATGAAGACGATACAGTCAGACAATAGGATTCTTTCACAGGCCAAACAGACTTTGGATAAAGTATAAATAGTCAGTTTTCTTTCACCAAATAATGAAAAGAAATGTCTAACGACTTGTTTTTTTAATGAACGTTCTGGTATTCCTGTGTTGAACTTGGCTGATAATTTAATGTCTCCAGTTCATGGACGATAACTCTCTTGTCACTGGAATGTTGGACACTTGAGAACTAATTGAAACCACATGAGCTCAGGCAGCAAAAAAAAAGAAAAACATCCCGACTCAAAGCTTAAAGCCAAAGGAAACTAGAGCCGGAGCATTATGTTGTCAGGAAACTGTCAATAACAGTGAACAACCTGTGCTTTTTCCACCCCCCCCTCACCTGCACCAGTAATCATCTTCACGTCCACCTTCCTCCTCTCCTCTTGGACAAATCTGTCTTTATTTATTTATTTATTTCTCTCTAGGCGATGGATGAGAGGTCAGAAACACTAATTACTGGCTCCGTCATTTAATCTGGTCGAGACTGGAGATTAGAGCGATATAATCCCATCACCCTGCACACACAGGAAATTGTACACCGGTGAAACATCTACCGCATCTTCACGCATCTGACAACTGGAAAAAGAGGGAAAAGGAGACGGGAGTTGGAGCGGTTTGAAAGTTGCACCCGGGAACTTGAGGACAGCTAAACAAAACAGGGTCAACGCCCCCCACCCCCACCCCCTCCTCTCTCTCTCTGTCAGGGAGCTAATGCAAATCTGAAGGTAACAGAAGCCAGCCGTGGTGGACATGCTTATGCAGTGTGTGTGTGTGTGTGTGTGTGTGTGTGTGTGTGTGTGCGTGTGTGCGTGGAGCACTGATTGAATCCCGGGTCCCCGGGGAGCCTAACTACCCCTCCAACCCTCTTGAATCGCTCCTTTCGAAAGAGAGAGAGAAGAGAGAACGAGATTGGAAAAGAATTAGAAAGAGGCGACAGATGAAAAGAGAGGTGGAGGAGAGGAGTCAATGCTGCAAAGCCCAACAGCTCCCTCTGTCTGTCGTCCCCCACCACAGCTCCGGTTGACGCTCTCTCCTCCATCCCCTCTCTTCCTCTCCGTCTTCATCTCAGGTCTGTCCCTCACCTGCAGCTCCTCCTGTCCACTTCCTGTGCTTCTCCTCCACTTTCACAGACGCCACTCTACAATACCACAATTTATGAGAGCGAGCAGCTGCTACTCCGTTAAATATAAATGTAACGATTACAGTATAATAAATGAGTCTCTCTATGCCGCTGCCTCCCTGGTGAACTACGTCAGCAGTGTTTGCAGTCGGCTGCCTTGAAATCCATCCCAGTAGTTTACGTCTTCAGATGGCGTCCACATTAGAAGAAGGTGGAGATACAGTATCTTTTTAAATGAGAATTGTAGAAAACCAGTCCGAGGTCATCGCCATGAATCTGATCTGCTTATAAAGGTTCAGACGGCTTGATGCTTATTCACTCTTATTGCGTACGTTCGCACAAACAACACAATCAACAACTTTAATTAGAGTCAGCATCTTGACTCGCACACGGCAGCCGTCGCTGGCCTAGTTCTGTCTTTTCAAACGTTGCTGAAGGACCCGGGCGTCTCTCTGCTGCCAGCTCTCATGGAAACGCTCACACATCGAATTCTACCTTTAAAAAGCTATAAGGAAGACGGACAGTCATCACGGAGCGCATTCCCACTGCCAGCGCCTGAAACAGCTTGGACAAAGCCAACAAGTCGGACGACGTCGCCGTGTCGGTTCATGTGCGATTTTCTTGGCTGAACATCAGTGAAAACAAAATCTGATACCTCATCCAAGACGCTTTCATCTGTCCGTCGTCCAGGCCAGGTTTCTCTATGCAGCTCGTCCTGAACAGCACAGAGACGTACTGTACCGGCGGGAGGGAATTCTGTGCTTCCGTCCTGCTTTTTATGTTCACAATCAACTTTCCCAGACTTTTGTGGGGACGGACAACAAGTCCGCGTTTGGTTCCTGAGATAGCGAAGTGAAGACAGACGGCGTCTTGCTGCAGTTCTCGTTACGACTCAGACGACAGTGGCTGTGATGAAAGAGTGAGACGAAAGGGGCCGCTGATAGAAGTCATGCTGTCCTCCCCCTCACACCCTGATGGGAGTCATGCTCTTTTCTTCTCAGCTCATCTCCTCTGCAGAACACCTCCTCCCTCCTCTCAGCCTCTCCTGCCTCCACCCCCCTCACCACCCAACAACCACTCCACTGATCCATTTCTATCTTTTTTTGTTTTTTGGGACAATAGACTTAATTAATGAATCAAACAAATACTGAAATATATTGTGAAACAAACCCAGTCGCAGAGTCAGTATGACAAGCAGCAATTCAGAGCCAGAAAATACGGGAATGTTTTTCCTTGTGGCGTCTTAAAAGTCACCAGCGAACCACAGATTAAAATCCTTGGGACAAAAACCAGAATGGGGGGTAGCTGAGTTTTCATTGCAGTGCTGACTCGTCCATAAACTAATTAGCAAAATTCAGGGGGGCAGAGTTCCACAGTGACTCTGAAAACAAACCGCACACTGAGGAAATACCGAGAAAAGCCACGACAACTATGTTGCTAAACTGTTTTTTTGTTCGTCTGTGAGAATGTAACACAAGAAGAATGGTTTCTTTTAAAAAAAAAAAAGAAAGAGAGAGAGAAAGAGAGAGAGAGAGAATGTGCACCTGGGAGGGATCTACCTGTGCTTTTCATAAAGTCACCTCAAGAAAACAGCGGTACAAAGAAGCCATCCAATAAAACACTGCAACAGCAAATGGTTTTCCCAATGGCTCCCACAAGACTGAGGAACAAGGAGAGGGAGAGGGATGAGGAGACGGAGGAGGATGAGAGGAAGAGGAGAGTGTGGGGAAAGAGGGGGGAGACGTTGCGCAACAGTGTGGGAGAGAGAGAGTGAGAGAGAGAGAGAGAGAGAGAGAGAGATTATTGCCTGCTTGAGAGCAGCGATCTTGAGCTGTGCCATGAATACCAAAGACTGTACAGCTCTCTCTCTCTCTCTCTCTCTCTCTCTCTCTCCATCCATACCTGACACGGCACCAGAATCACGTCACGGAGCCAGGACGCGTCCCCCTCTCGGCTACTGTCTGTGGTTCTACAGGGAGGACGAGCCGAAGCGCGCGGACCGGAACCGACCGAGTCCAGAGTGATGAGTCTGAACAGAGTCTGTTAGAGCACGAGGACGCAGCCCGGGTTCAAGTCTGAACGGTCTGAATACCAGCACGGCTGGAGGCTGTGGGGGTCCGCGTGCCCTGCTCCCGCAGCGCGTGGCGGACCCGAGAGCGACGCGAGGCCACAACAACAAGACACAACAACAATAATGATAACAACAACAACAATAATAATGATAATGATAATAATAACGGTAATAATAATAATAATAATAATAATAATAATAATAATAATAATAATAATAGTAATAATAATAATGATAAAGTGGAGGAGAATTGCTGAGGTGTTTGTAATTCACAGTGTAAAGTCCAAATGGATCAGTACCTCTCCGACACACACACACACACACACACACACACACACAGGTCTTGCCACAAGAGAGGTTTTGTTTGTGTGTTTGCGTGTGTTATTTGAATTGTCACCATTTCGTGTATCATGTGTGTGAAGACGCGCGCACATCAAACGCACGGTGACGCTGTGCCAGAGAAAAGTTGTGCGTCGCCGTTACGCGGCGGCAGACGCCGCGAGGCACCGACACGGTGACACGGAGCCCGCACCCGCACGAGCCGCGCTACGTGGCCAGACACACGCGAGCGCACAGCTGCATAGGCGCGCGCGCACACACACATATATATACATATATACACACACACACAATACAGCAAAATCCAGACGCATCCACACAGACACACACAGACACACACACACAGACACACACAGCGTATGCGTTATATGGAAACCGCAGAGAACCAACCGTCATCCAGCGGCAAACAGGAGCGAAGAAAGTCTCCTCTGTTAACAGCAACACAACAACACAACACAACAAATACACACAAGTCTGAACGTTTCGTCGCCACCTCCGATGCGCAAACGGGGTTTTTACAGGAGCACAGTTGTCCTCTGGTCAGAGCTCCTCTCAGGGGAAACTTTTTACCAGACAACGTCTGTGTGTGATTCTCAACACAATCTCAACACAACCTCAACACAACCTCAACACAACCTCAGCAGCATCCCGGCGACCATCCGGCTCTGCGCTGAGCGGAGGCGCGCGGACGGGGGACAGAGACGGAGAGACGGGAGAGGGGGGACCGGGGGTGGGGGATGATGATCGGCTCCGTGTTCACCTGATCCTGGTCCCGGAGCCGGAGTGGTCCTTACCTCGGACGTTAGAGACCCCGTCTGTCCAAGTCCAGATCCGCCAGCACATCGGAGCCACCTCTGTCCAACCAGCACCGCGTCTTCTCTGAGATGTCCAACACATCCACTGGTCCAACCCCCCAGGTCCTCTCTGCTTCTGCTTGTGTGCGCGTGGAGAGGAGGGAGTACAAAACAACACAAAAGAAAAAAAAAACCCCAACTCAACTCGACCCAAAATGTCTTTTCTCCTTTTTATCCGCTGGAGCGCACCGAACCGGACCGAACCGGACAGGCGGTCCTGTGGTGTGAGGAGGAGCGGGGAGCAGTGATGTTGGTGAGGAGGAGGAAGAGGAGAGAGAGAGAGAGAGTGTGTGGGGGGGAATCACCGAGGCATTCCTGTCTCCTTCGGGTATCAAATCCGGTCCCGTCAGCGCCGTCTATCCGTCCTCTCCTCCCGGAGCCTCGGACACGGTGTGAGGGAAGCGAGGGGAAGTGAACTGAGCGGCGGAGAGAGAGAGGGAGGGGAGAGAGAGAGGGAGAGCGAGAGAGGGAGGGAGGGAGATGTCGCTGCCGATGGAGGGCGTTGGAAACTAGTGTAACCCTCCATCCTCTCTCTCTCTCTCTCTCTCTCTCTCTCTCATCACTTCATATGGGGTTTGCTATAGAGACACAATACCATTTATTATTATTATTATTATTATTATTATTATTATTATTATTATTATTATTAAGCTACTACTCAAACAGCCTGTCACGTGACTGTGTATATAACAGCAATAAAACATATAACAACAAAAGACATTTCGTCAGATATAGGAGGCTGCAGTTATAGTGTGTGTGTGTGTGTGTGTGTGTGTGTGTGTGTGTGTGTGTGTGTGTAACATGTATATATATGTGATGAGTAAGATGAGGAGACAGAAGTAGTGACATACGCTGATCCTGGATCAGGATCCTGGGGAGCTGCTGCAGCAGAGGCTCTGCAGAAAGGGGCTACATGAATGCAACAGTTGCTCCTTCCTGATTGGCTGAGAGCGGCATTCCAGCTGCTCCCAGGGCATATTTAGAAACTCTCAGGGAGGGGGGGGAGGAGAGGAGCCGAGTGTGAGGCTGTGGGAGACCCTTCTCTCCAAGAGCCAACGGCCGATTTAATACATCACGCTTCAGAATAACACATAACCTGGTGGGGGGGGGGGGGAGAAGTGATCAGATCTCATCCTTTCATCCAGGTGAGGGGTCTTTGAGAAGAAGCCTGTGATTCTGTCTGCTGTGTTGGTTACATTCATTGACTCAGACACATGAGCGTTTGTTTTTATGCTTTGCATTAAACGCTCAGTCATGGTTGCTCTCATTCAGAGCAGCGTCCATGATGGTGCACATTTCCATTATGTCGTTCGCCACCTCTTCATTACTTTCCATGCAAAATGGCATAATTAGATGAAGATAAAGGGCAAGTTGTCGAATGTAATTAGAGGGTATTTTGTTGGCCATAATGAACGACCGCAGCTCTTTTGCAGACCGTTTTTTTAAAAAAAACATTATTATTCTACATACATACGGCCTCACCATCCCCAGCACGCCAGCTCCTGCTGAGGTGCAATTGAAATGAAAAAATATATATATAAATGAATAAAATAAGTCAGAGAAAGAGAGGTTCATGTTTTTTTAATGCTGATATGCATACTCACCTCTCTCAGTGCTGAGTCAGGAGAATACAGTTCCACCAGTTTACATCTCAGGAATATCAGATATCAATGTAACAGTGTCATTATGAAACCACTCCCCCTTTCTGTGAGAGGTTATATATATATATATATGTTGTGTTGCTGAAGGCAGGAGTTCCGTGTCTTGGTAGCGTTTGATGAACGAGGCAGATTTCTTTTAATCAGGGCATTGATTTTTCAGTCAGTGTATGATCTTAAGGGTGACAAATGTCACTCTGTGTAAAGCTGCCTCTGGATATTTTCATCATGGACCTTATGTTCTAATCCCTGATCTGTCGAGCTCGTTGATTCAGATCAGAGTTACCTCACGCGCATCAGTTTTTAAATGCACTCTCTCCACCCGTCATGACACGTGTGCGTGTGTTGCCTTTGTCATGTAGGCTTAATGTCGTCGCCATGGTGGCACAGCGGTTGAACATAGTTTGAAAGTTATTATGTTTGCTGCTGTTGGAGGGGTTCCTTTCTTTGAGTCTTCATTTGTCCTACATAGAACCTTGAAAGAGCCATGGACCATGACAAGCATTGTCCAAAAATATCTGTGGCGTAGAGACTGTTGTTAGCAGAGAAAATGTTTTGCTCAGCATTTTTTCAATGCTTCTGTAACAGGAAGAAGATGAAAATGCAGAGAAACGACTGCATTTGACCTCAGATTTAATCAGGGATAATTCAAACCCCAGTCTTTAAGCGATCAGTGGTTTCACTCGCATTAATACGAGTCATGAGGAGGATTTGTAACTGAAGAATTGTAGTTTAGTAAAACTCTGCCTGGTGGCTACAACCAGAGCCACTGTCTTATCTTGTGAACACTGAGCTGAGGCAGCAGTTCTGTGAGGTCTGGATTCGACAGGCGCTTCTTTTGTCGTACACGCTGACCCACAAACCCCAAACACTGGCGGGTAGAGTATATACACAACCCTGAGCGTGGCCACCCACAGGATGCACAAACACACACACACACACACACACAGTATTTATGTACAGCACGGGGTCACAAATGGAAGCAGTTGTTGTAAACAGCAGAAACTGAAGCTGAGAATCAGTGTAAACATATAGAAAGATGCTCGAGTAAAAGATACAGGGATGAAGCAGAGGGACGTCAGATAATATCCCCCCCCCCCGCCCTCAGGACGTCGCTTCTCCGTTATGAAGTATTAACACTTCTAACTGCAGACAGACAGATAGAAGCAGTCTGTGTTTGTGTGTAGGAGACTAACTGGACATGGGTTTGTTCAAATAAATAAAAACAAAAGAGCAAACACGGATCAGCATGAAGTTTAGCTGGGCTGAAGAGCAGTTCTGTGCTAATGATAAAATGCTGCCGTCAGCGTTTTTAAGTTGAACAGACTGTCGTCATTCGGAGACTGAACAGCTACATTGTTGCTAATGTGTTGAACCTATTGAAGAAGAAGAACGTTCAGTTTAATTGATTGATTACATTGATTCATTACTGTCAACAAGCTGTGGATTTATACTTGTGTTTGTCTGTGTTTGCCCAGTGTCCTATACGGGCTGACCAATACTCTTTTGACATTTGACCTTATACTGAATAATATACATGGCCACATGATATGAGCAAAATTAAATGACTCTATATGTCTTACTCTGATATTTGCATATTCCAAATAATACATCTTTTTGGTTTTGGTTTATAATAACACCAGTGTGTCATTCTGGTAATATTAAAATTGTACAGTTTATATTAAATGTTTTTGTTGCTGTTGTAGGTAAATTATATATCAGGAATTTATTGAGTTTATTTCATTTTGAAGAAAAGCCATTAGCCTCTTAGAAAAAAAACCTCACATTTTGTTCCTTTCTGTGCAGTGTAAAACGATAATTGCATAATATGATAAAAGTTTTACACAATAATTGCCTCATGGCATATTTATAATGCAAAAGCTCTTCATTTGTGGCAAAGTCTATTTGAAGAGCTTTGAAACCAGTTATGTTTTTTGTCTTGGGAAAAAAAGTCAACAAAGAGAAAGAAATTTGGGTTCGACCTGAAAATTGCAGGATTCTACACAGAAATTGGATTCCGTGAGAACGACTGTTGGTTTTACGTAATGCATAATATATAGAGTACAGGTCTCAGCCCGACCTTTGCATTATATCACCAACGCGGTCACCTTTCACTTTCTATAGACTTTCCATAGAACAGAGAGTGTGGTAGATGTCTCACAGAAAAGATGCCACACTAGGTGTCATTTTCACAGTTTGCCTTGTTGATAAAAACCGAAAAGGTCAGTGTTTTCTGGTAAAGGGTGATCAACTCCTGGGGGATACTGACAACACGCTCTCAGTTTATAGAGCGACCTCATATAATACCCAACCCATTCCTGAGTTTTTCTGCCGGACAGAAAAGAAGCTTTTAGATTTCTCTCGCCTCATGCTAGTTTACACAGCCTACTTCAGATCTGCTCTGCTTTGATTTCTGTGAACACGGCAGACAGAATCAAACCTCTCGCCGTTTTCAAATTACATTTTAATTCGTGCTCTCGGGATGATGCATCACTTCGAGGCTTTGATGTTTGACGCCGAGTCCGGCCAATTCATTTGAAACAAAAACACGCACGCATCTCCATCGTCGTTTCTCGTGTTTTGGTTCTGTGTGGCGCGGCTGCTCGACGGGCTACGCAGGGATTATGGACTTGGCTTTTAAGGGCGAGGTTGTTTGTTTTAGCTTGAGCCTGAAGGATACCAGGGGCTTTAAGGGGATAAAAAGAGTCAGGCACATGTTTCATTTTAGTCCTTTAACCTATAGCTCATGTTTCTCACTTTCCCTTCCTCCGTCTTTTCTCCCTGTTTTTTTGTAATTTCTCACTTACCCCAAAATCTCCATGGATAAACCCTCTTTCTTCTCCTGTCCTCCCCGCTGTGCTCACTTAATTGAGGGCCGCAGTGACCAATCACTGGACTCGGCTTAGCACACAGTCTTCAGTAATTGAGTTTTGGCTGTCAGCACATTAACAGGCAGTGGGGGTGGAGGTGTGATGGGTTTTGGGTTTCTTTTTGAAAGAGTGGGGGAAAATAAGGTTTAAAGCCATCCTTCCTTCCTCCCTTCCTTCCATTTTACCCGTCTACTCCTTCTCGGGATGAAAACCAGTCTGCGATAGAAAGATTGAAGGATGCAAATGAGAGGGAAAGCCAAATCAGAGTGACGCGGAGGAGAGGAGGAAGAATCAGTGAGGCAAGGGTGCAAAGAGGAGATGGAGGCGAGATAGTGGCAAAGATCGAGAATTAGAGAGAGAGAGCGAGAGAGAGGGAGACGAGGCGACGTGGGGAGAGAACAGAGAGCAGCCTTGTGTATGAGTTGGCAGTGAGGACCAGAGCTGCATAGCAATCACTTGTTTGCTGTGCTTTATGCAGTGAGACAACGCTAAGCATTAGCTCACCTCCTACTCTCTAGACTCATTTAATCAGAGCCCTTTAACTACGCACATTAGGCTCCTCGTCGTACTGCAGACGTGTCTGTGGCCGTGAATGGACCAGTGGACAGACACTCACTCTCACTCTTGTCTAACTGTCTTTCACTCCCCCCTTTCACAGTCTCACATCCACCGTCTGCCCTTTACCACTTTCAGCCGTCGTTCATTCAGATCAGAGGATATTGACAGGGGCTGGCTGCTACGCACTGCAGTTAAGAAATGAGTGGGGGGGGGGTCTTTATTAGATGTCTTTCACAATAACATTCCTAACCACTGTCACGTTTTTTCAGTCATTTCATTCATACGTCCATATACTGCTTCATTCAGACATCCAAACATTCCCATATCATTGTGGTTGAAACAGTCTGTTTGCTTTTAGTAATGCAAACAAATGCATGACAGTCAGTAATAGATTTCACTTCATGGGGATAAACACGTTATTTCGCTCTTCAAACACAGAAGCTACTGGCGAACCACGCGAGCCAGTTTTGAGATCCAGCTGATCTGGCTTTCAGCTGACGCTCACCCACAGGTCTCGTGTCGAGCTTCAGTTCGAGGGTGAAAGGTGTGTTTTGCTTTTCAGTGGGAGGGGGCGCCCTTTTGTTTTTGTAGAGATCTCTGATCCCTTTTCAAAACAGCAAAGCTAATTAAAGTTTTAATTCCTTTCTGACATGTAAACACACCCGTTTCCTCTCATGTGATATCTTTTTGGGGGTGTGGTGGTGGTGGGGGTCAATCTGGTCAGTTAACTGAAATTGACGATGTTATTGTTGTGAACTGAGCTCTAATTGTTGCATTTTTATCCAACGGGTCCAACTCGTACATTACATGGCAGACTGTCCCTTTAAATCAAGGTTTATTCAGGTTTTGTTGGTAAACATGTGAAAGCCTCCTGCGTGTGTTCTGTGTGTGTGTATGTGTGTGTGTATTGTATGTAGCAGGCAGATCCATGAAAGCACTATTTTTTTTTCCTTGTAACCCCCTACTGAGCACTAGCCCAATAAGGCAAACACACACACACACACACACACACACACACACACACAAACCCTTGTGTTTTTCTTGCATCTCATCTCTCAGCAGGACGACTCTCTTCATCTATCGCCTGTCATTATCTTATCCCTTAGTGATAGTGAAGCCTGCCTGCATACGTTTGTGTGTATTAGAGACTGATAATGAAAATGAGTGAGTAAACGCAGCCTCTCTTCTTCCTCCCCCCATTAACGCTCATCAGAGCTGCAGCATTCCCCCCCCCCGCTTCTCTCCTTTGTCTGCTTCCTTCATGTCGCCTCTCCATCAACACTTTGTTTATCGCACATTTCTATGTT
>JAFBJQ010003698.1:0-35988 GCA_016785345.1 Trinectes maculatus
AGCTTATAACAATAGTTATCAGTTATACTTACCCTGAAAATAACCGTTACATAGACAACCAGGTCATAAAGGTTCTTATGATTATGCACAGAATGAGAAAACCGGCTCTACCCTCTGTCATTATGAGAAATGTACGTCTGTATGTCTTTGGTAAATAAGCGGATGAGTTGACTGCTTGACTGAAGTGCGATCACCTGTACCAGCGTAGCAGTTTACTCTGCTTTTCGGCTTCAGTCGGAGGCTGAGGCATTGGTCCGTTGCTTCTCCCCTTCCCGGATGAAGGGTGTCTGTGGGAAGATAGGCTGGGCAGCTGGTAGGATGGCATTGATGGTGACTCTCTTGTGCTCCTGTGCAGAGGCTAGACAATTTAGCCTAGTGCTAAATGAGAGGGCCCCATTCCCATAGAGCCCCACAGCAACCAAGCATTTTGGCAGCCCGAGCCACTTCCCCGTTGAGCATTTACTAGTCTCTCCATCTATTTGGATGGAGAGACTCTCTGACTCTTTAAAAAGCCTTGTTTCAAAGAGAAAAGAGGTGTTTGATGCACTTCTCTAGGATTGGTGGTATTGGTTCCCCACTGATACAGAAACTCTCACTGGTGAGTTGGCCTTCATTTGTTCATTAGAGTTTAGAAGAACGTCTGTGAAGTTTTATGAACAACACGGAAAACTTAATCAGGTGATAAAAACAATTACAATTTGGTCACAAAGGATATATAGCCTGTTTGTATTAATTTTGAGCACTTTAAAAATCCAAGAGCAAAAACCATACCTAAACCAAAATGGATGAAAGAGTTGGTTGTCTTTTTTGCTGATCCCAGGTGGCGGCACTTGCACAGCTGCTTGTGTGATTTAACTGACTTGGGTGGGGCTGGTGCGAGGGGATAATGAATATGCAAACCTTGCTGTACAAGGTTTGCTGAGAAAATCACAAGGCATGAAAGTCTGTATACTGTACCAACAAATGATTCGTCTGCTCTACACTTATACTTTAGTTCAACTGTGTTTTGATTTTGTCTTCACTCTTTTTGTAAGCACTGTCCCCTTTCACCATCTGACCCTTCATGAAGGTGCGTACCTTCACAGCAAAAGTGATGCAGACATTTTCGAGACATCAAGACTACATGACATCAAACATTACGAGATCAATCAGAACAAACAATCAAAACCCTTTTTGTCCGTGTCTATGAATGTTTAATGTTTTTTCACAACAAATACATTCCAAACTTTAGATACATTCAAAATATACATTCAATATCTATAATTTCAACCACTTATTATATATATATATATATATTAGGGCTGCAACTAATGATTATTTTGTAGTCGACTAATCTATAATCTAATTTTTCGATTAGTCAACGATTATCGATTATTTATTTGCTACGTTTCCCGTTTTTAACAAAGTTGGGTATTAATTGGATTTCATTGAAAAGCAGTGTATCTTTATGTGTATTAGAGGCAATGTGTCCACAAGTGATGCATATAATAGTATTGTAGCGATCCTGCACTAATGTTCAGTGTTCATTTTCACTTTTGCATCATGTTTCTCTTGTTGTTTTTTTCTGGTTTCAGGATTATGACATAACATTTTGGAGCAAAAATGCAAAAAAGGAGTCCAAATGCTGAAGCTAAAATGGCAAAAATATGAACAGCCACTGTGTATTTTCCAGCTGTGCTCACATAAACTGGGATGAAAGTGATCCACACTGCAAAGAATATCAACATGCTGAAAGTGATGAACTTTGCCTCGTTGAAATTATCAGGAAGTTTGCGAGCCAGAAATGCCATTAGCAAGCACATGCAGGCCAGGACGCCGATGTAGCCAAGAACGCACCAGAAGCCAACTTCTGACCCAGTCACACACTCGATGATGATGGTAGCACTGTGGTAATCTGTGTTGGTGCTGGCATGTGGTGGGCTAGTGAGCAGCCAGATAACACATATTATTACCTGAGCAGAGAGGAAAACACTTTGTTAATGAACACTATGAATAACGTATGTGCATATGTTTCTGTTGTCTTTTACCTGTACAACTGTTCCTAAAAGGACACTGGCTCTCTGCTGTTTGGGTCCAAACCACTTCATGACATTACTCCCTGGCAGTGTGGACCTGAAAGCCATCAGGACCACTGCTGTCTTGGCCAGGAGGCATGAAATGCAAAGGGCAAAACTGATCCCAAATGCTTTGTACCTGATACGACAAAGCCACTCTGAAGGTTCACCAATAAACAACAGGCCAACAAGAAAACAGATGGCGAGGAACACCAAGAGAAGGAAGCTCAGTTCCATGTTGTTGGCCCGAACCAGTGGTGTGTCTTTATAGGTGAAGAAAATGGCGAGAATGGAAAGGGAAAGACAAGCTCCAAAGACGGATACAGCACACAGCACTGTACCCATTATCTCATGGAAAGACAGGTATTCAACAGACTTTGGAATGCAGTGGTCTCGGGCATCATTAGGCCATGTATACTCTGAGCAGCGGGAGCACTCTAAAGAATCTGGAAATGGAAAGCGGAATTTATTCTGTTAGTTTTTAGAAACCACAGTTAAATAAGAAGAAACATGAGAACTGAAAACAAAAAAACCCAACACACCAGTTGTATTACTGACTTCTCCCTCAGCACAGGGGACACAGTCGAAACAGCAGACGGGTTCCCCTTTTCTCCTGGCGATTCGGAAACCTGCAGGACAGCTATCACTGCACACAGACCTGGGAGCCTGAGAGGCAAAGTTCAGCCACTCAGCTTTCTCACATACAGCTCTATTTCTGCTAAAGTTAACTGGTATCTGTAACCTGAACTCAGTTTGAGCCAAACAGGTGTGTTACTATTACTAATCAATCATCAACAGAGTTGTTACACAAACACCTAATTGTAATCATGTTATCCATTTAATTTAATGTTCAATACAGATATAATTGAACTTTTATCATTACATTAAATTTGTAAAGAACAGATTTTGCTTGAAGCACTGGATTACAGTACCTAACTCTACCTATAGTGTTATCATGTTGTGGGGTTGTTGTTACATGTCTAAATATATAAATAAAATCTAAGAATAAAGCATATTGCACAATAACAGAAAAATATTAGTGAATGTGTTGTTCAGCATTACATACAATAATCTTAGAGGTGAACATGGTCTCAAGCCTGTTTGCAAAGAACACACCTGCTTGCCAACAGACCACTGTATCTCTGAGTCATTTATGACCAGGCTGTGTCCGTCAGGCAATGATGCATCATAGAAACCTACTTTAACTAAATGTTGCGAGCCAGTGGAACTCATCTGCCAGTTCATAAGGTCATAATAAGCTATGGGGTCACCGTTCTGATCAAAGTTGACTTTAGCTCCAAGTGCAGAAAAATTAGCATTCTTCATGTAGTGCAGAAGCTGAAGAACAAAGGATAAAACACAAAGGAACTGACTTTTTTCACAGTATTGATTTCTAAATGTTAACAGAAATTTATTATTTCAGTGATAATGTTCATCTCACCTGCCAAGACTGAACATTTTTGGGGTCTGCACAGGTGCCATTGAAAAAAGGGCCATTTCCAACTCTACAGTCACTCATATCTTGTAAGGCATGGGCCACCAGATACACAGCCTTGTAGACATTATAGGACACTCGTAGCTGTGTCACATCAGAATAAGGAGAGTAAACATCCTCTAAATTCTCTGTCCCTTTACATGGCGGTCTGTCTCGATAGTTGTCGACACCATGGGAGTGGCTGTTCACTGACCCGTTCAGTTGACAGTTAAATGTCTCCTCCCAAAATTCTGCGAAGAAAGCAGTGTCCTGAATATTAGATGGTTTGAGACTGTGGAGATGTTGCTTCAGTCCTGGAATCACATCAGCTCTCTGGATTGCAAATCCCAGTGTCCCCGTGAGGAGATCTCCAAACTCATCCCAGAGTGATGTGCCAGTTGCCCAGGCCTCACTGGCAATCCACTGCAGGTTAGTTATATTACGTCGCCTGATCTCTTTGAGAATGGCCAGCATGTCTGACTCAAGAGAAAAGTTTATGATGACCTTAGTGGATGCCATCTAAAAAAGGAGTGCATTGCTCTAGTTAAGATTTGATAAAACTGACATACAGTATATATGATACATGATACATTTATTAAAAGAACAACATGCGATGAGGGTGTACACACACACGCACACACACACACACACACACATATATATATATATATATATTGTGTGTGTGTGTGTGTGTGTGTGTGTGTGTGTGTGTGTTTCTTTAATTAAAATGAAGAATTAAAATGAAGAAATTAACATTATGTCTTGGACGTAAAAACAGCCAATATTTTCAGTCATGCCAGGTGTTCAAATAATTTTGTCCACCACTGTATATAAACGCAGTAACATGATAATGCAGTCTAATGATGATCAGTTTGACATGCAACAAGCATGCATATATGGTCATATTTCAGGACAAGCACTTTAGTGACGTTAGAGACAGAAATAAAGTAACAATAGCATCTATGAAACAAAGTGTAATCTTTATGTTTACCAGTTTTAGATCTTTTTTGGATCACATTAATTTTTGTGTTATATTGGCTCTAACCTCCAATGACGACCCTCTGTGTAAAAATCATTACAAACTAATGATGCTGAGTTACCTGAATAATATCCAGAAGCTCATCTAGAGCCTGGAGACTGGGGGCTACAGGGTACAAATGAGTGTAAGCAGCACAAACACCATACTGCTCTGACTCCTGGAGGAAGAGTTGGATGGCAAAGCGAGCGTAATCAGATTCAACACCAATCACTCCCACCCAGGTCCAGCCAAAATAGCTAACCAGTCTGACCAAGACTTTGACCTGGAAGGCATCACTAGGCATTGTGCGCATGAAGGTGGGGAACTCTTTTTGGTTACTCAGACAGCTGCAGGATGCAGAATAGCTCACCTAGTATAAGACACACAACAGAAAAACTTGTGCACACAGGGTTGTTGAAAGAACTTCTCCAAAAATTGAGACTTGTATTTTATGAGGAAAACATAATGGACTGATTCAGCATGATCACGATAGTTATTAGAAACATTAATACAAAAAAACAACGCTGACAACCAGGCAGACTCTCACCAGTGGTATATGGAAAGAACTCAGGCTTCTCAGCAGAGCCATAGAAATACCTGAGCCAGCATCTCCTATAACAACTGGGGACACAGTCCTTTGTACAGCAGCACAGCCTAAATTAAAACCATTAATGCTCCTTTCCACACCTCTGTCTTTGTTGATAACTGTGGAGAATCTCTCTGGCTGTCCGTTTACCAAAAGCAACAATGCTCTCAGAGACACACGCATATCATCACAGCTGTCATGGAGGTGGAAACCCAGTTTGAGTTGTGGCAGGAGGTCATCACGTTGGTTGATCTCTTTGACTGCAAAAATCATGGTCTGAAGCCAGCGCAAGATACGAGAGCTGAAACTGTGAAAATTAAAATGCAGTTAATTCCAAGGCTTATACACAGTATGCATACAAACACAAACTGAATCAATTTACTGTGTATAAGTTATGCAAATAAACACTTACAACTGGTAAGTGTCAGAGGTTGGTTTTGTTTCAAATGTCTGAAGATAAGACTCAGGGCTGTAGTGTAAAGGGAATAATCCCCCAATAACCACATCTCCATCTTCATACAGACTGTTTGGCTCCTCTTCTCCCAAAAAAACACAGGTATCCGGGGCAGTGGATGAGCTGAGTTTCCCCCTAAAGAAAGAGAGAAACATTAGAAGGTTGACAACACACAGTACCATGGTTTGCCTTAAAGCACCATCACACTGTCAGTTATTTCAATGGCTAAATGTGCAAGAGTGTCTCTCCTGTCTGATCACGTCCAAATGATAATATTTCAGGACACAGGTGATTTATATAGTGTTGTTAGCACACGTACATCAGAAGGGGATGAACATAGCCAGGAGCCATGACGTCATTATAAGGAATACGTAATGCTCTCAGGTCAAGTTAACAGGAACGAGAACGTTTTTAAACCAACCAAATTCATAATGTTGATGTTAATTGTTTTTTTGTTTACAAAACAGTTGAAGAATTTTGGTGTTGACAAAAAATAATTCATTCAATGCTGGATGAATGTTTTGTCAATCACTGAAAGCACCTCATCAATACAATTTACCACAGTGTTCTGAAGTCCATTAAAACCCTCCTTCTGTTTCAGGGTCTCCACCGACCCTGTCATGGTTCTGTGTTTTGACCTCTGTTTTGCTGTGGTTTGTGGTTGTGTCTGGGTTTTGTTTTCTCCCCTTACTTTTGTCTGCAGTGCAGGTTTGGCTGGAGGCGGAGCTGGTCTTTCCGTTGGGCAGCTTACGAGGCGTCCCTGTAACTAATCTGGCAATCTGATTCCCTTTTTATGGAGCTAAAGGACTTTCCCTTGACGGCAGATTATTCTGTACCCATGGTACCCGTGTTGGTTGCTCTGCGCGTTGCTCTTAGCTCTTTGGTCCTTTTGCTAACAGCATTCTCTGTCTCCTATAGTCTCCTGCCTCGTGTTGCTGTCGGGACCAGCTGTGCTTCCTTGCCTCCACTGCGCAGACCATGAGGTTATCTCGCTCTGCTGTCACTGACAGAGTCGTTTTCAGTTTATGGACTATATTGAATTTTTGTATTAAATCTCCTTTGTAACTGTACTCAGTCTCTGCTGCTTCTTGGGATCCAAAAAAAGAACCTGACAGACCAGTTTTAATTTTTACATTTGTTTGCATAGAACTCCCAGATACGTTTATTGCATCAGGGCTTTTCATCTTTTTCAGGAAACCCTATTTATACAAAATAAAACAAAAAAATATGTTTCACAAAATTTTAAATGTTTGTGGTGTTAGGGTCGTTTTTGACCCGGTTATGATATAACACTATAAAACAAGAATTATTGCCAAAACAGATATCACACTGTAACACACTGTCAGCTCACCAATGTCATGTCCTGTGTTAAGTCTGCGTCAGTTAATTTAGATTCTATGTTATTTCTGGTTTTATTTTGGTGAAAGATTTTTCTATTTTCCTGTCTGCACCTCATCTGTGTTGTCTCGTTGATTCCCTAATTGTCTGCACCTGGTCATAATTTAAATATGTTTCCCTCCCTTTGTCCTTTGCCAGAGCGTCCTTCTTCTTTTCCCTAAAAAAACCCTCACTCTTGTTCCTTGTCATGCCAGACTTCTGTGATCCCCTTTGTCTGGCTCCCTACCTCTCTTGATACCACGTCTGATCCTGCCTCTGTCTACTTCATAAGAGACTTTTTCTGTGCTTTCTGTCCACCACCTTCATGACTATCCTTCCAGAGCCCTGACCAGGGTTGAGCTGGAGGGGATCCCATGTTTTTGAATTGGCATTAATTGGCATTAATTGACTCAGAGGCAGGTGAGAACCTAACAGACCTTACTTTAGTGAAATGTTTAGTTCTTCTCCCATCTCCCATAACGGCAAATGCCCGAAATGGAAAGGAGCTTTTTACCATCACCCACTGCACAGAGCTCATACAATTATCCATCCTGGACTGTCACCCAGAACTACTTTCTGTGTCTCGTCTATACACCCCCCTGTGTTGGCTGAGTTGCCACAAGTCAGGTCAATTGGCGGACCAGGGAGATCCGAGCCTGGGTGGAAGGCATGCCAAGTAAAGTGCGGCATAACCATCACCATATCCCCTGCGGGCAGTAGGGGATTAGCTGAAGCTTGCATGGACCTCAACCAGCACGATCACCCGGATCTGGCCAATGTCCCTGTCTGCTACCATGACTTGTTGGAAGTGTTTAACAAGGTAAAGGCAACCACACTTCCTCCGCACCTACCATATGATTGCCCCATCGACCTGGTTCTGGACGCCCCCATTCCTAGAGGAAGATTATACTCCCTCTCCCAGCATGAAAGGGGGGTGCTGAAGGAGTATAACGAGACCCTCCTCAAATCTGGGCTGAACTGATACCCACTTCCACCGATCTCCTCTGCATTTGAACAGTTCCAAAACTCCCACATATTCACCAAACAAGACCTCCAAAACGCTTACCATCTGGTCCTGATCAGGAAGGGGGATGTGTGCAAGACGGGATCCAGAACCCATCCTTCCACTTAATAATAGTAGTAGGACCAGTTACTTGGCCAATTGTAGAACAGGTAAAGTGTGAACATGGTGCAAGCCCGACATCTCGTGGTTGCCTGTTGCAGCACGTGAAAATGACAAGATTTAAATGACAAGAATAAGCTGGGAATATGAAGATATGATATCTTTGTTGACAATGGGGCAGATGCCATATAGCAGCATAGCGATTCGGATGGGCAGGTTTCTTAGGAGGAAGACAATGTAAAATATCAACCAGAAGACACAGACATATCTGATGAGTCTGATGAGGAGGTCACTGATGCTGAAGCTGCTCCCGCTCCACCACTGATCCCAGTCTCTGGGACACGCCAACAGGCAGAAATATTTTCTGGGTAGCAATGTCAGTTCAGATGTTTCATATGATATCATGAGTCCTCAGATTTGACAACAGAGAAAATCTGACAAGCTAGCTCCCATCAGGGATGCCTGGGAGTGAGGTGACAGTAGATGAATGTTTTGTCCCTTTCTGTGTAAAATGGACTGGCAAATATGGCATAAAAATCTGTTGTGGCAGTCCAGTGACATCGCTGAGAAAAAACAGTGAAAACTTGCAAGCCTCGATATGACTACTGGACTGCAGGGGTTACTATATCTGTGGGGTTTGACCTTGCATGCCATTTTGTTTTACAACTGGTTCAGCTTTTCATTTTGTATTTGTATTAATGTTCTATTTTTGAAAAAAAAAGTTTTTGGTCTTTTTCTGAAGTAAATATATATATATTTGTGTGTTAAAACTGACCCATAACACGTTAGGTGTTACTATAGTAAATAATATTAAAATAAAAAAATAAAATAAAATAAAACAAATGTATTTCCGAGATGTGCTTTAATACCCCTCAGTAACAGTCAGGTAACGAGAGTATGAGATTCTGGGCAACAACCTCCTTCCTTCAGTATAGCACTGAAGATGGGTTGTGGCTGGGTCTTCCAGCATGACTATGACCCGAAACACACAGCCAGGGCACTAAGGAGTGGCTCCGCAAGGTCCTGGGGTGGCCTAGACAGTCTCCCGACCTGAACCCATGATAAAATTTTTGGAATGAGCTGAAACTCTGTGTTGCCCAGCGATATCTCCGAAACCTGAAAGATCTGGAGTAGATCTGTATGGAGGAGTGGGCCAAAATCCCTGCTGAAGTGTGTGCAAACCTGGTGAAGAACTACAGGAAACGTTTGACCTTTGTAATTGAAAACAAAGGTTTCCGTACCAAATATTAAGTTCTATTTTTCTATTGTATCAAATACTTATTTCGTGCAATAAAATACAAATTAATAATTTAAAAATCTTACAATGTAAGTTTCTGGATTTTGTTTTTTGATTCTGTCTCTCACAATCGAAGTGTACCTACAATGAAAATTACAGACCTCTCCATTTTTTTGTAAGTGGGAAACTTGCAAAATTGGCTGTGTATCAATTACTTATTTTCCCCAGCTGCAGTTAATGATTATACTGCTGTCCAATCCTGACGTGCTAAGTCGTTAATAAGATGCAGACGTTAGATGATCTTGAACCTTTATAATCTCCCTATGTTTTTGCTCTCTCTCTCTCCCTCATTGGAGAAGTGGAACATTATGACTCCACTTTACTTATATTCTTTGTTTTACTCTGTCATTGTCCTCAATTTAACTTACACCCCGATTTCCTGCTTCACCACACCAGCCCCATCAGCAGCTACAATGTGCACTCTTCAAAACAGCTTTCAGCCAGACTTTGTTCTCGACGGTGACTTTGTCATTGGGGGGATCTTTCCCCTTCATTACAACCAGGAGATGCCAGACCTGAACTGCACCTACAGACCACCACCTGTGAACTGCAATGGGTGAGTTTAAAAGATGTACAGAGAGGATTTAACTTCATTATTCTGTTTAAAGTATGTATAGATTGACAAAAAGACAATAGATATAATTGATTAGTCAGAATGTGTGTATATTCGTTGGCACTAATGATGGCACTAATGATGTATTATCACCTCATTGTCTGAGTTTTGAAAATAATTCTATATACAGTGATTTCCCTGCCTAGAATGAGAAGATATGGACACAATACAAAGAAACCACCTGGTTCATCATTTTCAAGATAAATTAAGATTTTTTTTAATGATATAACATGACATTTGACCCATTCTTCTCTCCACCTGTCATTTATCTGTGTGTGGACTGGTTGGATACAGATTTGATCCTAGAGCTTTCCGCTGGGCCCAGACTATGAGGCTGGCAGTGGAGGAGATAAACCAGAGTCTGGAGCTGTTGCCCAATTTCACTCTTGGCTACAAAATCTTTGATTCATGTGCGTATCCATTGACTGGCCAGAGGGCTGCTTTAGCTGTATTGAATGGGCTGACTGAGGATGACTCTTCCATGTGCAGCAGTGTATCTACCCTCCTCGCTGTGATTGGAGAATCTGGATCTGCACAGTCTATTGTTGTGTCGAGAATCCTGCAGCCTTTCAGAATCCCAATGGTAAAAGTTTTACTTCATGTAATTACCCCCAAACCTGTAATTCCAGGATTAGTAATACTGTACTCTGCTTTTACACAGATCAGCTACTTTTCTTCATGTGCATGTTTTACTGACAGAAGAAAATATCCCAACTTCTTCAGAGTAATTCCTAACGATGACTATCAGGTAAAAGTCAAAAGTCAAAGTAACTTTGAGTAGTTTTACTAACAAAATTGCAAAACTAAATCAGCTGATGACAACAAGAATATATTGTCTGTTCATATTCATTTGCACAAATCATCATGAAGATGGTATTTTTAAATTGTATAATTCAAATGATTTTTATGTCTGAAATCTAAATATAAGTTAGTAGGTTGTCTGTTTGGTGATCCCAGGTGAAGGCCATTGCACAGCTACTTGTGCGCTTTAACTGGACTTGGGTGGGGCTGGTGCGAGGGGATCATGAATACGGACGTTTTGCTGTTCAAGGTTTACTGAGAGAATTACAAGGCACCAAAGTGTGTGTAGCGTACCAACAAATGATTCCTCTGCTCTACAATCGCCAGACGGCACTGAAGATCATGCAGGTAGATATGAAGACAATGTGTTTACTGTTATTTGCACCTGAATAATATTATAAGCTCTTAAACTAATTTGCAAAGTGTCATACGCTAATGTTAGTAAATTGTGTTTTATTCAATATAGACAAATATAAATACTCAATCCTTTATTTTAGTTTAAGACCTTTTTATTGAAGATGTTGCTCACACCCCAGTGTCATTCAAGCTCCTGTTTGTGGCCTTTTTGAAATGATACATTTTCTTCACTCTATGTGATGCTTTTGGGTCCAGAATAGTTATTTCCTATCTTATACTTGTGGGTTTATTTTCTGCTACTTTAACCCTGTGAGGTGAAACTCATATGTGTCATTATTTTGTGTGGGACTCGAAATGTTTTCTTTCCTTCCTTGTTTGCTTTTTTTTTTTTTTTGCTTTAACCTGTGGTATCTTGTCTTGTTTACTTGCTGACTTCCTGTCTGTTTCCCTTCTTTTTTGATCACCTTCACCTGTCTGATTGGTTGCACCTGTATCTTGTTATCTCTGTCTATATAGTGTCTCAGTCTGTTGAACCTCATCTGGGCCCTGTTTCAGAAAGGAGGGATAACAAACTCTGAGTTGCGTCTGCACTCCGTTGCAGCAACAAAGCTGATACGTTTCAACTCTAATCAATGTTTGTGCGTCAGTTTGTGCTGCAATTTGCAAAAAAACTAAGTGCGATACAAAGAATGTGCTGATGTGAGGGCTGAGATTGTTGTTGAGATAAATGATTGACGGTGCTGAAAACGGTAGCATTCATATAAATATTCATGTTGAAATGATAAAACGTCTAATTGGGGTCTGATGATCCTCTGCCGACGGAGATTCCTGCGCAGTATTTGTGCTTCGATATCAATCGGGTCTTCCAAAAAAGGACAGGCCATGTCTGCCACGCCTTTCTGTCTACACACAGGCTCAGATAAAGAGGACAAACTTAGGGTTACTTGGAGAAAACCTGCCAGCAAGCAGGTTAGGTTTACCGAGTATGCTGCTACGGTAACTGAGTCGAGCTGAACCGGCTTCGTGAAACCGAAAACCCAGACTTTCCTCTAATTCTGAGTCAACTAACTCAGAGTTTTCACTAAACCTGCTTTCTGAAACAGGGCCCTGGTCATCTGTTGAATTATCTGCTGTGTTTACACACTAGTCCACTTTGTTCTGCTTTGTTTGAGTTGTGTTCCTTTCAGTTTATGTTTTTGCACTCTTGACTTTTAGTTAAATAAATAACCTTTAATCTAAGAAGTCCTGCCGTCTGCCTTACTGACAACAAGTCATTTAGTTTAGGCTGGTTTTGATTTTGCCTTTTTCATGTAAAACCATGTCCCCTGTCATGATCTGACCCTCTATAAAGGTGATGCGTACCTCTTCTGCAAAAGTGGTGGTGGTATTTTCAGCTGAGGGAGAGATGACTCCTTTCCTGAGAGACTACATGGCACAGAACGTCACTGGAATCCAGTGGGTGGCTAGTGAGGCCTGGGTCACAGCATCTGTCTTTACCGGGAGCGAGTATTACCCATACTTGGGAGGAACCATTGGGTTTGGCATTAGAAAAGGTTATATCTCCCAACTTAGTGACTTTTTGCAAACTGTAAACCCCAAGAGATATCCCAATAATGTCCTGGTGCAGGAGCTGTGGGAGTCTCTGTATGGTTGTAGTCCTTCAACATCCTTTGGCTCCCAGATACCACTGTGCTCAGGACAGGAGTCCTTGTTGGAGCAGCATTCCGCCTACATGAATACTTCCAGTCCGAGAGTTGCCTACAACGTCTACAAGGCTGTATATGCAATTGCCCATTCCCTGCACAACCTCCTTCTTTGTCAACCAGGCACGGGGCCTTTCCCAAACAACTCATGTACTGAAAGCACCAACATACAGCCCTGGCAGGTACTGTAAGATCTGATAATACTGTCACAGTATGAAACAGAAAATCTTGTCTGACATTTACAGTGTTTCCAATTGTGCACTTTTGTTTATAAAGCTGCAACACTACCTCCAGGAAGTGACATTTAACATAGCTGGGGAGGAGGTGGACTTTGACCTGAAGGGCGACTCTGTACCTTATTATGACGTCATCAACTGGCAGAGAGGCACAGATGGGAACATTGAATTTGTCCACGTGGGGTTGTTTGATGGAACCAAGCCTGCTGGAGAGGAGCTGGTGATCCAGGAAGACAGGATAATGTGGGCAGGGCATCAGAGTGAGGCAAGCTGCTCACACTGTGTTTTTACTTTCATCAGATGGCAACTGTTGAAGTTCTGTAGGTTGAGGTGGAGGTAAGTCTGGTGGGGAGGGGCAAGCTGGATTAATTGTTGCTTTCATACAGTAAGATAATGGACAGTTACAATTTATACCAAAGCCACTTAACCACCAGACACTCAGAATCATAAAACACATTTTCATCTCTGTGCTTCCCAGGTGCCTGTGTCTTTATGCAGTGCCAGCTGTCTTCCAGGGTCCAGGAAGGCTGTCCGTCGTGGGGAGCCTATCTGCTGCTTTGACTGTATACCATGTGACAGCGGCAAAATTAGCAATCAGACAAGTGAGCTTGAGCTCAGAAATAAAAATCACAACAATTCCAATGTAACGTTGTATTAGAATCAGACAACATTTTACTCCCAAATATTTTCCTCACTTTAGATTCAATAGAGTGCACATTCTGTCCCGAGGACTTCTGGTCAAACAAAGACAGAACAGCCTGCATCCCCAAGAAGGTGGAGTACTTGACCTATGACTACTTGGGTGTAGTCCTGACAGTAATATCTGTGGTGGGTGCTACTCTGACTTTATCTGTCTTTGGAGTCTTTGTCTACCACAGAAACACAGCAATCGTTCGCGTGAATAATTCTGAAATCAGCTTCTTCACCCTCTTTGCATTGACTCTGTGTTTTCTGTGTTCTCTGGTTTTCATTGGAGAGCCAACATATTGGTCCTGCATGCTGCGCCACACTGCCTTTAGCATCACATTCTCTCTTTGTATTTCCTGCATCCTGGGTAAGACGCTGGTGGTGTTGGCGGCTTTCACTGCCACCAGGCCAGGGGACAACATCATGAAGTGGCTGGGACCAAAGCAGCAGAGGGCCATTATCTCAGGCTGCACTCTGGTTCAAGTTGTTATCTGTGTGACCTGGCTCATTGATGCACCCCCTTTTCCATCCAGAAATACACAATACGAAAGCTCAAAGATCATACTGGAATGTAGCGTGGGCTCCAGCCTAGCATTCTGGTGTGTTCTTGGATATATTGGTCTACAGGCCTGTCTGTGCTTTGTTTTGGCTTTTCTGGCCCGTAAATTGCCAGGTAACTTTAACGAGGCCAAGTTCATTACATTTAGCATGCTTATTTTCTGTGCTGTGTGGCTGGCATTCATCCCTGCCTACATCAGCTCCCCTGGAAAGTATGTAGATGCAGTTGAGTCATTTGCCATTTTGGCTTCCAGCTTCGGCTTGTTGTTTTGTCTGTTTGCTCCAAAATGTTACATTATTCTGCTAAAGCCAGAGAAGAATACAAAACAGCACCTGATGGGAAAAGAAAAGAAGTGATATGTCATAGGTTCATACTTATATACAAATCGGAGATCCATTCCTACGTACCAACTTATGGTGAGCAATGCCACCTCTTCCAAACGATTGCTGTATTCTTTCATCGCGTTCACAAGTTTGCCAGTGACATTTGAATTTTACGTTGCGCTGCTTCAAGTCAAAATTATTCTTAAAATTACTTATGGGATTACCACTGTAAACTCGAAACAACGAATGCCGAGGACGACACTGGTTGATAACCCCTTGTATAATGTTGACAAATCATGTTTTTCACATTTATCGCTTGTTCAATAACAGTATTGTTCAGTAAAATAAAAAAATAAATACCTACGTGTGCTGATCTAAGTTTCTGACCCTACCCCTGTCACAATGGCTACTTTTGGATTGACCAAAGATGTTAAGGTTAGATAATGGTTAAACTCTCCCACAGCAACATAAAATAGCAAGTATTCACAATATATTAAAACACGGTCAGCCTTTTGCCTTCAGGAACAAAAGACAAACATGTGTGGTGCAATGCAATATGAATTACCAGTTTGTAGACTTTTAGAACATAACCTGTGGGTGAAAAGAGAAATGTGGGGGCTCATCCAGCAATAAAGATCCCAAATCTTTGTGCATTTGTGTGTAAATATTATCCTGTAAACTGTAAATTGTGCTCATGTAGAGGTTTTATTCAGACTAAATTCTGACATACTTCAAATAACATAGCATCTGATTCTTATAGTATCATACTGGAAGATTCAACATCCATCAAAATGAAGGCTTTTCCTTCAGTGGGACCAAAACAATGTGAGCAAAATGTTTTTCCTTACTCTCTGTTTATTAAAAAAAAATAACCTCCTTCCCACCCCTTCCCTGTGACTTGTGTTCCCCACAATAATTAGGAAAACATGCAGTAATTAGCAAAACAAGAAACACCTTTGATATAGCAATTTATTTATTTTTTTAAATTCATGTCAAGTCGAAACATCATGATAAACATTTATTTTTATGATTTTGATTTATAACAAAAAAGAAATACAAAATAATCAGTTCATCTGGTACATTTGCCAGTCATGCCTTTCTTACTGTTTCTGTCAGGCCGCAGTAAAATAATGTAACATTTGGGGACAAAGATACACAGTAATAGTCCAAAACTAGAGGCTAGTATGGCAAATATTTCCACAGCCACAGTGAACTTTCCAGGAGAGCTGACATATGCTGGGATGAAGGAGATCCACACGGCCCAGAAAATCAGCATGCTGAAGGTGATGAGCTTTGCCTCATTGAAGGCATCAGGCAGCTTGCGTCCAAGAAAAGCCAGGAGGAGGCAGGTGAATGCCAGTAAGCCGATATAGCCCAAGACCAGGTAAAATCCAGGAGGCCATGGCTCTTTACACTCCACAATGATCTAATGATGTCCAAAAGGCATCATTAAATATCATATGACATGACGTGTTGGATTTGAACCAACTCTTTGGCAGTATAACAAAGAATGAAATGTGAGCCATGAAAGCATGTCATGGTTACCTTCCCAGTGGAGGCTTGGTTGCTTGGATTCCTGAAAGGAAAGGGAGGTGCACCTAAAAGCCAGCCAGCACAGAGACAAACCTGAGGCCAACATAGAAAGACGGGCAGTTATTAAACAAAATCTTCTTAAATGGACTCAACTTGAGGAAGAACTTAGTTTCAGTGTTTCACCTGAGGAGCTGTTGTGCAGAGGATTAGGGCCCTCTGTTGAGATGGTCCAAACAGCTTGAGAAACCTGGACCCAGGGACATTTGACTGAAAGGCCATGAGAACAACAATAGTCTTAACAAGGAGGCAGGACAGACAGAGGACAAAGCTAACCCCAAATGCCGCCTGGCGGAGCCTACATGTCCACACAGACGGCTGGCCAATGAACACCAGGGAACACAAGAAGCAAAGCTTGAGTGATAGAAGGAGTAAGAAACTTATTTCCGAGTTGTTGGCCTTGACGATAGGCGTAGAACGGAAATGAAGAAAGACAGTGGTGACGATGGTCGTCAGGACAACACCCAGCAGGGTAAGTACGACCAGGATGATGCCCATGGTGTCGGAGATGGACAGGAATTCATCAATGCCGGCAATGCATTTCACCTTCTCTTCATCTGACCAGTAAAATTCTGGGCATTTTGTGCACTCAGTGGATCCTTTGAGGACACATACAGTAAACACAATGCTGTGTAAGCAGATGCATGCCCTCACACAACAGCTGTCCACCCACACAGTTCCTTTGCAATTGTGCCACATTTGTGTGGTCTCATTGGCATTTTGTCACTAACAGTAGATATAATATATTGTACAGGAATAAAAAAAAGGGGCTACCTGTCTGGTTGCTGATCTCTCCATCAGCACAGGGCAAACAATCAAAGCAGCAGTGAGGCTCGCTTGCCCGTCTGGCCTGCCTGCTGCCAGGGGGGCATGGAGCACTACACTGTGATACTGGCACCTGTACAAATACCAGCCATTAAAACAAGATTTCTCCCTGCATAATGCATGCTTCTTGAAACAATATTTTTTATAGGGGAAACATTGTATATTTTAATCATGTTATCCAGATAATATTTTAAAATGTGTATCTGTAAGGAAACCTATATCCTTTTTTAACATGACAACATGACTATGTTTTTGCTGACATATGACCTGTGTCTGTCCTTTTGTCCAAACAATGCTGCTCTGCTTCACCTGCAGCTGTTGTCTCAGTGGAGCTGAACCATCAAAGCTTCCCACTTTGACAAATCTATAACGGAGCACAAAACCCAGTAAAAGTTTAGTAAGGCCAATGCGTGCTTGTATACCTTTCAATCTTTATTACTTAACAACATAGGTGTTCCTGTGATTATGAGTGTAGTCTCACCTAATGTCACCTGCACTGTCCTTCTGCCAGTTTATGATATCATACAGAGGGACTGGTTCCCCGTAGGAGTCGAAATATACCTTTTCCTCAAACTGGTTGCTGAAGTTTACTGTCTTCAGATGATCCAGCAGCTGAATGAAAGGGACGGAAAAAATCAGTGAAGGAAAATAATAATCACATGTACACTGATCTATGTCTTGTAGTATGAAACTAACCTGCTTAGAAGTAAATGGTTTATGTTTCTCACAAATCCCATTGTTAAGTCCTGCAGAATCACAGTTCAGTACAGTGTGCAGAGCATGGGCAATGGCATACACAGCTTTGTACACATTGTAGGATATTCTGACCTGGGACACATCAGTGAAACTGCTGTTCGTGTACCTCAGATCCTCTGAACCTCTGCATACAGGCTTTTCATCAGCTGGCCCTATCACTGCTCTCTTTTGTCCCACAACTGCCTTGAACAAGGATCCATTTTGTGAGTCTGGCTGGTCACCAAAAGCATCCCATCCCATCAAGTTATCCACACTGCTTGTTTCAGTTTTATTTGGACTGGCACCTCCAAAATTTAATCTACAGCCAAACAGATCTTCCCAAAACAAGTTGACAAATTCCATTCCTGGTTTGGGAGAGGGCTGGAGTTTCAACAGGAACTCTTTCAACCCAGGAATTCTGACTCCGGGGAAGGAGAAGCCCAGCGTGCCCTCTAGGAGAGGCTGCAAGACAGGTGAGGTCAGCAGCCTAGCAGTCACCCAGGCTTCACTAGCCACCCACTGGATTCCTGTCACATTTCTACTTGCCAGCTGGGAGACATACATAATCAGAAATTTGACTGTAAACACAGACATGTTTGTCATTTCTAATCATTATTTTAAATACATCATGCTTTGTGCGATGCCAATACCTTACCTCTAAAAGCAGATCCAACAGTTGACCCTCTGTGGCAAAAACCACTACCACATGTGCAGTTGAACTCTGCAGCCTGTCTGCCATTTCTTGGATCTCAGCCTCCGTGGGTGACTTGGGGATAGTCAGCTGAAATGCCACACAGCCACCTTGCTGGCTAAACTGATTAGAGAATGCTTGGATGCCATAACGACTGTAGTCATCCTAAAATATACAGAGATAGGCTTTGTAAATCATGTTTGTGTGTCTAACTTATGAATGGTGGGGTACAATTAAGTATTTATCTCACTGTGGTCCCAACAGTTCCCACCCAGAGCCAGCTGAAGAAAGTAACCAGCTGTACCAGGCCTCTCACTTGAAAGAGATCACTTGGCACCGTTCTCAAGAACGACGGGTACATACGTTTGTCAGTAAGACAGGTACAAGTGGCAAAGTAGCTTACCTACATGGAAAAAATAAGAAAATAAAACAAGCAGAAACAAAACCTTGTTCAACATTTTTGATGCCATTTTGTGATTTCTTAAAAGGCAAGCAAGGGCAGGAAGGACAGTAAAAAATAGATGAACATGCAAAATCCTGCCTTTCAATTACTTTCTTACCAGTGGGATGTTAAAGGGGCCAAGAGTGTGAGCCACAGCTCTTGTAGGGGATGAGGATGCAAGGCCAATAACTGCAGGTACAGGAGAACCAGCGATACACAAGGGCAAAGTCTCAGATTGTCTACTACTATCCAGTTGCTCCTCTGTCACATTACGTGTTCTGTCATTTTCTTTATTTTGAATATCATGCAACATCACTGTTCTTCCTGCAGAACCTCTATTTTTCACCCTGGTCAGCATAGTTTCTTCTACTTGCTTCACCAACTCCATTCTAGCACCAGTGTCTGTTGCCATATTTGTTTCACTAGGCTCGACCTCCGAGTGGCTGATTAAAGAAAAAAGAGCTTGCATGCTGGAGTGGACATGGTCACAGCTGTCCATGATCCTGTAGCCCAGTTTTACACCTGGTAAGAGGCTTGAATCGCGGTTAATTTCCTCCAGTGCAAACACCATGGTCATCATCCAGCGGAAGGCTCTGTGGTCAAACCTGCAAAGATTTTGATATATGACTATAATGCATTCATTGTATTGATTAATTAAGTTGCAGTTTTTATTGTCATAAACATACAGAAAACAGAACAGAAAATTAGAACATGAAAATAATTGTGGCTTACTCACAGTGATGAACGTAAAGTTTGACATTTTTTGACATCTAATTACAGTAGATATCAACAGTGCCATCACACTCACCCGCTGCACGGTGAGAGCTGGGGTTCGGTGGAGTAACTGTGCTGTGGCTGAGTAGCCAAGTAATGGAGAGGGAAAAACCCACCGATCACAATATCTCCTTCTGACTGCAGGGCTAGAGACTCACTCTTCACCAGTTTCACACACTGAGATGAATCAGCCTCTAAACGACTCACCCCCTCTATCCTCAAACGGTTAAGTCGCTCTGTAATCGTCTCTTGCTTATTCACTGTATCGCCCTCCAAACGTGCTTGGTTTCTTTCCTTGGCACTTTTAGAAACATCAGAAAACACTGGGAGAAGGAAGATAAACAAAGCACAAAGAAGCAGCCACAAGGAGGCCCCCACCAGGGTTGAATGCAATGTCCATACTGAGCCCATAAAGAGTGCGCGTGTATACCTGTCAGAGACAATGGTTCTCCAACACTGTCTCAGTCTAATACAGGATACTTTATAGAACTACAGTGCATACATAATTTCATTGGTAGCGTGAGCCATCACGTGACATGAACCATGACAATGCAAAGCAAAGGCACCCGAGAGAAAGACATGACTTGGTGCATGTGCTCATCACATCTTTGAATCTGTTGGTGTCACTGAAATGAAAAAAACTCAAATCTAGAAATGCTTTAATACAAGGATATATTGGAAGAGTTCGAGTCACAACATCATACAACAACATACTCCCTGTAATCACAGTGCCGTGGCCTGACTAAGAGCAATCCCACTTCCCAGTGTTAAAAATCAGGTCGAATGGATGTAAGACTCAAATAAATTGGTATAAAGTTGTTTGAAAACTGACTGTAATAGTAATTATTATTTAAACAATTGCCACTCATCACTAAACAAGAGACCTCAAAAAATGGTTTGGTGGGCTGCTACCATCTAGTGGACATTTTAATGGCATATTCACGGCTGTGCAGTTTAAGCTTTCTGTATAAATGCTAAAATATTACCACCAGTTGTGGTTCTGTTTGAATTTCTGCATGACTCTTTTAAGTGTTCTTCAGTCATTTGTAAACTGAACAAAAGTGCATAGAAACTTAAACCCATGAAACTATTACCACTCCAAACATAAATAAATGCAAAGAAATTTGATGTGTTTTGCTATAAAAGCATTAATAATGACATTGAATTTGACATGAATTATGTCTTGTTAATGAATATTGGCCCCCCTGCTGCTAGGTCACATGGCAGGATGGGCGGGGTAAAAGATTAAGCAAACAATGACATAAATGGGTGACTGTACTGCAGTGTACAAGCTTAAGTGACCGTTCAAAAAAGATTTAGAGGTTTGGAAGGAATTATGCATTAAATTATTGGACCAACTGACACACATCTCCTTCTGTTTATACTTGTTTTGTTTTTTCTGTCTGTCTACCTGTATTTTCCTCTTCCTTGTCCTGAAAATAAGCAGACATGGAAAAAGTGCACACACTAAAGCCCACTCCATTTCATGGTAACTGACATCACACTACCATCACTCCAAGCCCCATTGCAATAACCCAGACTATTAAATGTCCTGAAATAAATATTTACTCTAATAAGTACTATAAAATGTGTTTATGTGTGCAATGTAGCCTATATGTAATGTAAAAGAGAATGTAACTAAAAATGTGAGATTGGACGAATATGTTGTTGGTGTTATATATTTATCGATTTAAATCCTTGAATTTGAAATCATTCTTATGCCATGTTATATCAAATTTATGTCTAATTAGCACTGTTTTATATTAAGCTGATGTGCTTCCAATTGAAAACTACTACATCAGTAAAATTGATCACATATTTTTAAGTTGCCAGTGTGGCAGTTGGCAATGTGGCCAGTATTTCTTAACCATCTTGAAAAGTAACAAAAAAGTACTTTTTTTTTCAACAATAAAGACATAATTCATATTTTTTGTGTTGCATATTGATTTTATTTATTTAACTTTTTCTGGTGCAGGTTCAGAATTATAATTTGTAGTAGCAATTTGAATTAAATACCTTCACAAAATTCAACGAATGAAAACTTGCCAATCTAGATATTCTACTAAATTACATAAGGAACTCTGCTGATTGTGTTCAGTATTATAAGCTGGAGCATCTTTTAATGTTCAATATTTGTAAACCTAAGATCAGCTAGGATTAATTTTTACCCATTAACTGTTTCTTGGTGTTCTTCTCTGGCTTAAACAATATGATGAAACACTTTGGGGCATAAATACACAGAATTAGTCCAAAACTGGAAGCCAGAATAGCAAATATCTCCACAGCCACAGTAAATTTCCCAGGGGAGCTGACATAAGCAGGGATAAATGTGATCCAGACTGCACAGAATATTAACATGCTGAAGGTGATAAGTTTGGCTTCATTAAAATTATCAGGTAGTTTCCGAGCTAAGACAGCTAAAGCAAAGCAAAAGGCAGCCAGAAGGCCTATGTACCCAAGCACAGCCCAAAACCCAATGGCTGAACCTAGAGCACACTCCAGGATGATTCTCTCCTTGTGTGTTGTTAGGTTTTTTATCGGAAAAGGGGGACTAAGAACCAACCAAACAGTGCATATTAGAACTTGAATAAACGTGAAGGACAGTACGGTCATCCTTTGCTGTGGCGGACCAAACCATTTCATGACATTATTACCCGGAAGTGTTGCTTTGAACGCCATTAAAACCACTATAGTTTTCCCAAGAACACAAGAGATGCAGAGCACAAAGGTGATCCCAAATGCTGTGTGGCGCAGCATGCAGGACCACTCAGAGGGTTCTCCAATGAAAGTTAATGAACATAAGAAACACAGAGTCAGTGAGAAGAGCAACAGGAAGCTCAGCTCAGAGTTGTTGGCCCTGACGATTGGGCTCGTCCTGTGGCGGAAGAACACAGCGGCTGTTAAAATGGCAAGACAGGCACCGCCAACTGAGCATGCAGTTAGGATGATTCCCAGGGCCTCATCGAAGGAGAGATACTCTATAGGTTTGGGAAAACATGTGTCTCTCTGTGCATTTGGCCAGAACTCCTTAGAGCAAGGGAAACAACCAGGGGAATCTGAATGAAAGAAATAAAAACACATTGTAGCAGTCTTATATTTAATTTTCCTTTCTTTCTCTATTTTCCATAGGAGTGAAGACATTCATTCATTCATTCATTCATTCATTCATTCATTTGAATGAATTTCTTCTCTATTTTCCTACTTCTTTTACCTGTAGCAATGCTAATCTCTCCCTCAGGACATGGTATACAATCATAACAGCAGATGGGTTTTCCTTTTTGCAACACTTTATGAGTTCCTGGAGAGCAGCTGTCAGTGCACACAGACGTGGGCACCTGCCACATAGATACAGACAAAAACACACAGGTATGCACCATTGCTACACAGCTACTGCATGTGAAATTATTGCTCCTCACCTGTGTGCTACCCTCCACCCAGGTGATGTTACTGTTGATAAGGAATTCCTGGCCTGCTGGCATTGATGCATTGTAATGACCCACTGTCACCAACTCAATGACGCCACTGTTACCTCTTTGCCAGTTGACAAGCTCATATGTGGCCACAGGATCCCCATTGGCATCAAATGACACATCATAGCCATTTTGAGAAAAACTGACTTTTTTCAGCTGAGTAAGAACCTGTGAGAATGAGGTCAAGTAAAACAATGAGTAACATAGCATAGTTACATAAATACATTTTCATTCTGCACATTCAATCCATTGGTGTTACCTGACCTGTTTGGGCCCTATCCTGTTCAGTTTGTCACACACAGTTGTAGAGTTGGTTTTCTGACATGCCACATTATGAATGGCATGTGCTATTGCATATACAGCCTTGTATACCATGTTAGTGATTCTGAGCTGAGAGGTGTCAGTGTACGGGATCTTGAGTGTCTGCAAGTCTTCAGTCCCATCACATGATTTCTCATCCCTGACTGGACCTGAAAACACAGCAGCTAAGGAAGTTGTTTCTCAAACCGATTACAGTGTGATTTCAAATGTGTTTTTGTTTCCGTTCGGTATTTACAAGTAAATTGTGTAGTTCATTTAAAATTGAAACTCCAATACTGCCCTTATCATCAAAGCAATCATATTATGACATTACGGACACATACAGAATATAAAACCTGTGGTTTAATCTTAAGGTTGCATGATGACTTTTTTTTTGATCTATGAACTGACACAAATGAGCATGACTTTCTCACTTTGGCCCAGTCTGCATTTGAATTCATGCTCCCAGAACTCAGTCAGCACTGGGGATGCAGACACGTCAGCAGGAGACATATTCAGCAGGAACTTTCTCAGACCAGGGATAACAGATTTCGGAATACCAAACCCGATGGCTCCAGCACAGAATGTGAACCTCAGCATGTCTGGGTCTGTCACCCAGGCCTCACTGCCTATCCACTGGCGAGGTGGGGAAGGTTCCTGCGACAGCTCCTCCAACAGAATCTTCATGTCACCATTGGCTGCAAATGCCACAACGACCTTAGCTGTCGACCTGCAGAGACAAATAGCATTATGTCAACATTTAACATAAAATGCATCAATAGATATATCAAGATTGTTAACATGTACAGTGTCTCATGGACTTTTATTAAATACTGTCTTACGAGCAATCAAGTTCATAAAAAGAATTAGATTGCTAATGAACAAAGTAATCTTTTTTTCAAATCTTATGTGTGACATTAAACATGTGTGGTTTGTGTGCAGAATGTAATGTGTCAATGTAAAAGACTCAGAGAGGCAGAGACGTGCGGATGACATTGGCCACCCTCTGGATCTTGCTGCGTGAGTTGGTGCGATAGAAGGCTTCAGAGTATTCCACACAGATGCCCTCTTTACGCGCTGCGTCCAAGAAAGACGCCATGCCGTTATTACCATAGTCCGAATCAGACCTGACAGCACCGATCCAGGTCCAGCCAAAGTGTTTCACCATTTTGGCGAGCGCATCAGCCTGAAACTGGTCACTTGGAATTGTTCTGAAAAAGGTCGGGTACTGCTGCTTATTGGACAGGCAGGCACAAGTGGCAAAGTGGCTCACCTCAAGAAAAGTAATACAAGGGAGTGTAAGATTCGTTAACATCGAGGAAGTAAATTCTTAAATAATATAAACACACATTTTTTCAGACTTTCCAAATATTTACTTGAGGAATATTGAAGGGCCCGATGATGCGCGACATGCTGATGGATGGAGTGGAACCAGAGTCACCAACGACGGCCATCACCGAACCAGACTGCGAGCAGTTGCCGTCGCTGGTGTTAAACTTCCCGTCCAAGCCATTTGAAAGCTGAAATGTTGAATGCACTGCCATGGGCACAGAGCCACATGAGTCATAGACAGTATAGCCAAGTGTGGTGCCTGGCAGCAGACTCGAGCTGTTGTTTATCTCCTCAATAGCGAAGATCATTGCGCGTGAGAAGCGCAGCTCACGGGAGTCGATGCTGCACAACAGACACTGTTGTTATTTACATATAAGATCAAAGCAGTTCCTTTTGTTTTCAATTCAATGAATTTCTCTGAAAATGTACACTTTTATTTTTTCTGATTCTATAGATATTAATAAATAAGTTAGCAATCACACTATTTATTTAAGAAACACAGAGTAATATTCTCTCCTATAGGCACAATGTATAACCTGTGAATGTAATCCATGCAAATTTTCAGACCAAATACTGATTTAGGTCTAAAAGTAATTTTTACTTTTCTTCAACGACAAATGAAAATATCTTTTCTCCATTCAAACATCTTTGTGCCCAACATTTCTCCCATTTACTAACCTCCCTCTGCACCTGAGTGGCTCAGGCACAGTGGTGTAGTTATGCGTCACTGTGTGCATGTAGTTGTGCAGGGAGAAAACACCCCCAATAACATAGTCACCATCCATAGAAAAGGCAGGTAGATAAGCATTACCCAGCAGTTTACATTTTACAGAAGAAGCCTGAGAACTGAACCCAGCGTTAGACTTAGCCCCTGCAACTCCATAATCATTAAAAGTAAAAACTGAGTTCAGATCAAACAAACCCAGAGCCAATCTCAGACCAATAAGAAGAGCTGACATCTCCATCGCCCATATGTCTGCATGTGGGCATAAAGTGTGTGATCACTTTATATAGCTTTTCAGACAAGAGCAGTCCTTCCCCTGTACGTCAGTGAGAGAGGATGTCCCTCTGCAGTGGTTTGCCTCAATTATTTTTTTATTCATATATTTGAACCCTTTGTCAGTGGACTTTAAATAAATCAAACGATTGCCCAAGTAAAATAAAAAAAAGAAAAATGTACAACAAAATATTAAACAGAAAAGTGGATGACAGTTCTACAATAAAATATGCATTTCTTCTCACAACTTGCATAGTACACCTGTAGATAACTGGAAGATGAGAATGATTTATGTATCTTCTGCTGTGTAATGTTGTTTCTTTTGGGGAGGAAAGAAATGTACATATGTTCCTCTGACAAAGGGGAAACTCAAACTGCATCAGGTATGTACAACAGTGGTAACAGGAATCCCACCCACAAGCTGCTCTTACATTTGCAGTACTTTAACCTCTGTTCCTCTTGTTCCTCTTTTCCATCTATGGTTTAACTAAATGTAGTGAGCCATTTGGACTCCTCTGCCAGTTCATAAGGTCATAATAAGCTATGGGGTCACCGTTCTGATCAAAGTTGACTTTGGCCCCCAGTGCAGAAAAAATAACCTATTTCATGTTTTGGGTAAGCTGAGGAAGAAAATATAGGACAGTTTTCACAATGTTGTTTTTCAAATTTTAACTTTAAAATTAAGGTAGCAATCCCAACATTTTTACACTCTTGTCGTATCCCTTGGGCTCCACCAATGCGGAGAGCGACAAAAAATTTGGAGCCTTGCTTTTGCCCCTCGACGCTTCAAGGAAGTTTTTAGTACACTGTGCCCCATTATACTAGCCATAGTAAACTGTTCCTTTTCTAATGGTATTGTCCCCTCGAGCTTTAAGCATGCTGTAATCCAGCCTTTGTTAAAAATGTCCAGTCCAGCGACCCCAAAAACTTTAGACCCATCTCTACAGACCATTTTTCTCTAAAATGAGTAGAAAAAAGTGGTTTTCGACCAGATTTCCTCTCACTAAACAACTTTAACATTTTAGATGAATTTCAATCAGGTTCCAGAGCCATTCACAGCACAGAGTCTGCATCACTTGAAGTGTATAATGACATCATGAACCGACGTACACACTGTACGTCGGTTCATGTGCCGTCGTTCTCCTGCTTGACCTCAGTGCTGCATTTGACACTGTAGACCAGAATATTCTGTTTGTGTGCCTACACGACAAGGTAGGACTGCAAGGCCCAGTCCTGAACTGTTTAGGTCCTATTTGAAGGATAGAACCTGTTTTGTTAAAGTAGGCACCTAGTCCTCCTCCAATGATGCAAGTAAATATGGTGTGCCCCAAGGATCATTGTAGGCCCCCCGTTCTTCTTCCTTTATATACTGCCCCTGGGCTCTATCCTCGAGAAGTACAATATTCAATATCACTGTTATGCCGATGATACACAGCTCTACCTGCCATTCACTTTAGATTGCACTTACACCCTCAATAAATTGTTTAGCTGTCTTGAGGATATTAAATCCTGGATGGCACACAACTTTTTGTGCAACTTGTTGCTAGGCTTGGCAATGCACTTGGTCCTCACTCGTCAAATCAACATAGCGTAGTCAGAAATCACAGAAATCAGAAATCAGGCCATTTTACTAAGACAGCTTCTTCAATTTCAATAAGCAAGTCAATAGCGTGGTCAAAGGCAGCTTCTATCAACTAAGAGCCATAGCAAAACTGAAACCCAGTCTGTCCCAGTCATCTCCTCCCGTTTAGACTACTGTAATTCCCTGTACATAGGTATGTCGCAATCATAATCAACAAACTCCAGCTGGTACAGAATGCTGCTGCCAGGCTCCTTACCAACACAAGAAAGAGGGAACACATTACAACGGTTTTAGCTCAGCTCCATTGGTTTCCAGTTAAATTCAGAATTGAGTTTAAATTTTTACTTTTTGTTTTCTAAAGCCCTTAAAGGTTTAGCCCCACTATACATTTCTGAACTTCTGCGTCCACATTCTGAAACCAGGCCAGAAACTCAGTCACTCCATACTGTCCTGCGTTCATGCCTCATAACCCGTGGTGACCAAGCTTTCTCTGTAGCTCCTCCAAAGCTTTGAATTACCCTCCCTCCACACATCAAATCCTCCCCTACAATTATCTCTTTTAAATCAAATCTTAAGACCTATTTTTAGTCACTTGCATGTAGACTGACATTAGGTTTTATTTTTATATTATTTATTTTGTTGGTGTTGTTTTGGTTCTAATTTTTTCTGTTTTTCCACATTATTTGAATTATACCCGCACAGTGGTGGCCATTACGGAGGCTCATGTTTGGACACTGTTGTAATGATTTTCTGATGTTGTTTCCAGACGTACGAGCACTTAGAGATAGCATCCGATATGAAAGCATCACGTCACATCATTTTTTCTCCGTTGTTTTGCTTCCTACTACATTAGAGGAGAGACCTGAGAGTAAAAACGAACAGAGTTCTCCTTTAAAGTCAAATTAGCACTTTTTTATATTAAACTAATGTGTCCCAAATTGAAGACTATTACATCTGTAAAATGAATCACATATTTTTATGTTGCCAGTGTGGCAGTTGGAAATGTGGCCAGTGTTTCTAAACCATCTTGAAAAACAACAAAAAAGTACATTAAAATTTTTTTTTCAAACATAAAGACATAATTCATATTTTTTGTGTTGCATTTTGATTTTATTTAATTTACTTTTTCTGGTGCAGATTCAAAATTATAATTTGTAGTAGTAATCGTAAATAAATACCTTCACAAAATCCAACTTATAAAAACTTGCCAATCTAGATATTCTACTAAACTAAATAAGGAACTCTGCTGATTGTGTTCAGTATTATAAGCTTGTGCATCTTTTAATGTTCAGTATTTGTAAACCTCAGATCAGCTAGGATTAATTTTTACCCATTAACTGTTTCTTGGTGTTCTTCTCTGGCTTAAACAATATGATGAAACACTTTGGGGCATAAATACACAGAATTAGTCCAAAACTGGAAGCCAGAATAGCAAATATCTCCACAGCCACAGTAAATTTCCCAGGGGAGCTGACATAAGCAGGGATAAATGTGATCCAGACTGCACAGAATATTAACATGCTGAAGGTGATAAGTTTGGCTTCATTAAAATTATCAGGTAGTTTCCGAGCTAAGACAGCTAAAGCAAAGCAAAAGGCAGCCAGAAGGCCTATGTACCCAAGCACAGCCCAAAACCCAATGGCTGAACCTAGAGCACACTCCAGGATGATTCTCTCCTTGTATGTTGTTAGGTTTTTTATCGGAAAAGGGGGACTAAGAACCAACCAAACAGTGCATATTAGAACTTGAATAAACGTGAAGGACAGTACAGTCATCCTTTGCTGTGGCGGACCAAACCATTTCATGATATTATTACCCGGAAGTGTTGCTTTGAACGCCATTAAAACCATTATAGTTTTCCCAAGAACACAAGAGATGCAGAGCACAAAGGTGATCCCAAATGCTGTGTGGCGCAGCATGCAGGACCACTCAGAGGGTTCTCCAATGAAAGTTAATGAACATAAGAAACACAGAGTCAGTGAGAAGAGCAACAGGAAGCTCAGCTCAGAGTTGTTGGCCCTGACGATTGGGCTCGTCCTGTGACGGAAGAACACAGCGGCTGTTAAGATGGCAAGACAGGCACCGCCAACTGAGCATGCAGTTAGGATGATTCCCAGGGCCTCATCGAAGGAGAGATACTCTATAGGTTTGGGAAAACATGTGTCTCTCTGTGCATTTGGCCAGAACTCCTTAGAGCAAGGGAAACAACCAGGAGAATCTGAATGAAAGAAATAAAAACACATTGTAACAGTCTTATATTTAATGTATATTTTTTCTTAATTGTTTTTTTCTTCTTTTACCTGTAGCAATGCTAATCTCTCCCTCAGGACATGGTATACAATCATAACAGCAGATGGGTTTTCCTTTTTGCAACACTTTATGAGTTCCTGGAGAGCAGCTGTCAGTGCACACAGACGTGGGCACCTGCCACATAGATACAGACAAAAACACACAGGTATGCACCATTGCTACACAGCTACTGCATGTGAAATTATTGCTCCTCACCTGTGTGCTACCCTCCACCCAGGTGATGTTCTTGTTGAGAAGGAATTCCTGGCCTGCCGGCATTGACGCATTGTAATGACCCACTGTCACCAACTCAATGACGCCACTGTTACCTCTTTGCCAGTTGACAAGCTCATATGTGGCCACAGGATCCCCATTGGCATCAAATGACACATCATAGCCATTTTGAGAAAAACTGACTTTTTTCAGCTGAGTAAGAACCTGTGAGAATGAGGTCAAGTAAAACAATGAGTTACATAGCATAGTTAAATAATTACATTTTCAGTCTGCACATTCAATCCATTGGTGTTACCTGACCTGTTTGGACCCTATCCTGTTCAGTTTGTCACACACAGTTGTAGAGTTGGTTTTCTGACACGCCACATTATGAATGGCATGTGCTATTGCATATACAGCCTTGTATACCATGTTAGTGATTCTGAGCTGAGAGGTGTCAGTGTACGGGATCTTGAGTGTCTGCAAGTCTTCAGTCCCATCACATGATTTCTCATCCCTGGCTGGACCTGAAAACACAGCAGCTAAGGAAGTTGTTTCTCAGTCAAACCCATTACAGTGTGATTTCAAATGTGTTTTGTTTCTGTTCAGCATTTACAAGTAAAACATTTACTTCATTTAAAATTGAAACTCCAATACTGCGTTTGTTATCAAGACAATTGTATCATGACAATACTAACAGGTACAGAATATAAAATCTGTGGTTTAGTCTTGAGGCTGCATGATAATTTTTTTTTTTGATCTGTGAACTAGAAATTAGCATGACTTTCTCACTTTGGCCCAGTCTGCATTTGAATTCATGCTCCCAGAACTCAGTCAGCGCTGGGGATGCAGACACGTCAGCAGGAGACATATTCAGCAGGAACTTTCTCAGACCAGGGATAACAGATTTCGGAATACCAAACCCAATGGCTCCAGCACAGAATGTGAACCTCAGCATGTCTGGTTCTGTCACCCAGGCCTCACTGCCTATCCACTGGCGAGGTGGAGAAGGTTCCTGCGACAGCTCCTCCAACAGAATCTTCATGTCACCAGAGGCTGCAAATGCCACAACGACCTTAGCTGTCGACCTGCAGAGAGAAAAAGCATTATGTCAACATTAAACATAAAATGCATCAATAGATATATCAAGATTGTACAGTGTCTCATGGACATTTATTAAATACTATTAAATACTGTCCTAAGAGCAATCAAGTTAATATAAAGAATTAGATTGCTAATGAACAAAGTAATCTTTTTTTCAAATCTTATGTGTGACATTATACATGTGTGGTTTGTGTGCAGAATGTAATGTGTCAATGAAAAAGACTCAGAGAGGCAGAGACGTGCGGATGACATTGGCCACCCTCTGGATCTTGCTGCGTGAGTTGGTGCGATAGAAGGCTTCAGAGTATTCCACACAGATCCCCTCTTTACGCGCTGCGTCCAAGAAAGACGCCATGCCGTTATTACCATAGTCCGAATCAGACCTGACAGCACCGATCCAGGTCCAGCCAAAGTGTTTCACCATTTTGGCGAGCGCATCAGCCTGAAACTGGTCACTTGGAATTGTTCTGAAAAAGGTCGGGTACTGCTGCTTATTGGACAGGCAGGCACAAGTGGCAAAGTGGCTCACCTGAAGAAAAGCAATACAAGGGAGTGTAAGAGTCGTTAACATCGAGGAAGTAAATTCTTAAATAATATAAACACACATTTTTTCAGACTTTCCAAATATTTACTTGAGGAATATTGAAGGGCCCGATGATGCGCGACATGCTTATGGATGGAGTGGAACCAGACTCACCAACGACGGCCATCACTGAACCAGACTGCGAGCAGTTGCCGTCGCCGGTGTTAAACTTCGGGTCTAAGCCATTTGAAAGCTTAAATGCAGAATGCACTGCCATGGGTACGGAGGCACACGAGTCATAGACAGTATAACCAAGTGTGGTGCCAGGCAGCAGACTCGAGCTGTTGTTTATCTCCTCAATAGCGAAGATCATTGCGCGTGAGAAGCGCAGCTCACGGGAGTCGATGCTGCACAACAGACACTGTTGTTATTCACATATGGGATCAAAACAGTTCCTTTTGTTTTAAATTACATGAAATTCTCTGAAATTATTACACTTTGTTCTGAGTCTATAGATATTAATAAATACGTTAGCAATCACACTATTTATGTAAGAAACACACAGCATTATATTCTCTCCTATAGGCACAATGTATAACCTGTGAATGTAATACATGCAATTTTTCAGACCAAATACTGATTTTGTTCTAAAAGCTGTTTTTAGCTTTATTCAACTAGAGTTTAAGCACATCATACAAATTAAAATATCTTTTCTCCATTCAAACATTCTTGTGCCCAACATTTCTCCCATTTACTAACCTCCCTCTGCACCTGAGTGGCTCAGGCACAGTGGTGTAGTTATGTGTCACTGTGTGCATGTAGTTGTGCAGGGAGAAAACACCCCCAATAACATAGTCACCATCCATAGAAAAGGCAGGTAGATGAGCATTACCCAGCAGTTTACATTTTACAGAAGAAGCCTCAGAACTGAACCCAGCATTAGACTTAGCCCCTGTAACTCCATAATCATTAAAAGCAAAAGCTGAGTTCAGATCAAACAAACCCAGAGCCAATCTCAGACCAATAAGGAGAGCTGACATCTCCATCGCCCACATGTCTGCATGTGGGCATAAAGTGTGTGATCACTTTATATAGCTTTTCAGACAAGAGCATTCCTTCCCCCGTACGTCAGTGAGAGAGGATGTCCCTCTGAAGTGGTTTTTCCTCAATTATTTTTTTATTCATATCTTTGAACCCTTTGTCAGTGGACTTTAAATAAATCAAACGATTGCCCAAGTAAACACAAAAAAATGTACAACAAAATATTAAACAGAAAAGCGGATGACAGTTCTACAATAAAATATGTATTTCTTCTCACAAGTTGCATAGCACACCTGTAGATAACTGGAAGATGAGAATGATTTATGTATCTTCTGCTGTGTAATGTTGTTTCTTTTTGGGAGGAAAGAAATGTACAAAGGTACCTCTGACAAAGGTATGTACAGCAGTATTAACAGGAATCCCACCCACAAGCTGCTCTTACATTTGCAGTACTTTAACCTCTGTTCCTCTTGTTCCTCTTTTCCATCTATGGTTTAACTAAATGTAGTGAGCCATTTGGACTCCTGCCAGTTCATAAGGTCATAATAAGCTATGGGGTCACCGTTCTGATCAAAGTTGACTTTGGCCCCCAGTGCAGAAAAAATAACCTATTTCATGTTTTGGGTAAGCTGAGGAAGAAAATATAAACACAAACGAATTGACAGTTTTCACGATGTTGTTTTTCAAATTTTAACTTTAAAATTAAGGTAACAATCCAGTCATTTTTACACTCTTGTCGTATCCCTTGGTCTCCTCCGATGCGGAACGCGACAAAAAAATTGGGACAAAATGATGCGCTGTTGCACAAGGTATCTCTGTGATCAGCTGGCACAGCTGTGGGGCTCCAATGCTTTGCTATGGGGGCAATCTCTAAACGCTCATATTGTCTGTAAACCAGATGAGAAAATCATTACAACAACATCAGAAGATGAGTCGCTTCCTTAGTGGACAACACTGTGCATATGTAACTCAAAGAATGTGGAAAAAACAGTATAAATTATGTGTTTTTAGTTGCAGTCTCTCACCCCCCTTTCTTGTGGGTAAAGTAGACCAAAGTAAGTGATTGTCGAGCTAGCAACAGTGTTTAATAAGTTTTACAATTGTAGTTTTCTGCCTACACTTGTCGAGCTGGAAACAATGTTTGTAGAAGTGTAGGTTTCTGCCCACTCTACCTTTGAAGTTCAGCTGGACTTTTCTGACCTCCTGTCCATCATGGCATCTCGCGCTGAGAAACCACTGATTTTGAGAGATTTCAACATTCATATATGCTCTCCCACCAAGCCAATGTTAAATGAATTTTTAAATCTGATTGATTCCTTCAATCTAACTCAGTCAGTATCTGGCCCCGAACATCTGAGAGGTCACTCACTTGACTTGGTCCTGTCACTAGGTCTTTGTATTGCAAATGTGGAAATCACAAACACTGCTGTGTCGGACCATTTCTTGATAGAGTCTGAGTCTTGTTGGCCTTCCCTCGCTTTCCTCCCTCCTCAACCCCATCACCGTGCCCGTTCCATTAACTTTGCCACAGCCACACATTTTTCTGACCTCTTTGAGCTTATTATACTCTCATCCTCTTGCTCCTTCTTCCTGTACTGACATAGAAGAACTGGTCTCTCTTTTTAATCAGCTCTGCTCCCATACCTTGGATCCGATAGCCACCTTCAAATTAAAAAGGCCAAAGACAAATATCACCACACCATGTCTGAATAACAACATGCTCTCCGTCGAGCCTGTTAAAGTGTCAAAGTGTCAAAGTGGAAACAAGATCAACTCCAAGTCTCCTTTGAAATCTTCCAACAGCATTTAAAGCTTTATCAACTCTCTCTTAAGGAAGCAAAGGCTGATTATTTTGCTCAGTTAATCAACACTCAGGCAAATATGCCTAGAGTACTTTTTAAAACACTAAATTAATTTCTTAATTTTTCCACATTACAGGGGGTCCACGAGTTACGACGGTCGCGAATTACGTCGTTTTCGTGGTTACGACACATCTCCCATGAACTTCCTTGTTTCGGCTTAAGCGGTTTGCCCCGTAAATACGTACAGACTTCGCACGGGAACTAGTTGGTGAGCGCTCTCTCTGTCTCTCACCGCACCTGCCGGCACTCCAGCACCTCCACAGCTGTGTTTACTTATGTGAAATGGCCGGCTGGCTGGCGGGAGGTGTGGGGGGGGGGGGGGGGGGGGGGGGGGCGCGGGGGGGGGGGAGGGCCGGGGGAGAAGAGGGGGGGGGGGGGGGGGAGAGCCGGTGTGCAATACCGTAGGTTTATTCACAACACAGGGTCTACACGGTTGATATCAGAAATCTAAAGGAAATGCTCATTACACTCGCGATATCAACCCCTACAGTGACAAAAGGCAATTCACCACAGTAAACTGTTATTGTAGGGTGGTGTTATAGCGACATCTAGCGGCACAAAGTATGCACAATGGCACAATGAATGTATGTTCCGACTTGCGTCGAAATTCGGTTGCGACACATTCTCAGGAACGGATCTCCGTCGTAACTCGAGGACCCCCTGTATTTGAATTATACCCGCACAGTGGTGGCCATTATGGAGGCTCATGTTTGGACACTGTTGTAATGATTTTCTGATGTTTCCAGACGTACGAGCGCTTAGAGATAGCCTCCGATATGAAAGCATCATGTCACATAATTTTTTCTCCGTTGTTTTGCTTCCTACTACATTAGAGGAGAGACCTGAGAGTAAAAATGAACAGAGTTCTCCTTTAAAGTCGAATTAGCACTGTATTATATGAAACTTACTTGTCCCAAATTGAAAACTATTACATCAGTAAAATGAATCACGTATTTTTATGTTGCCAGTGTGGCAGTTGGCAATGTGGCCAGTGTTTCTAAACCATCTTGAAAAACAACAAAAAAAGTACATTAGAATTTAAAAAAAAAAAAAAGACATAATTCAAAGTTTTTTGTGTTGCATTTTAATTTTATTTATTTTACTTTTTCTGGTGCAGATTCAAAATTATAATTTGAAATAGTAATTTTAAATAAATACCTTCACAAAATTCAACTAATGAAAACTTGCCAAACTAGATATTCTAATAAACTACATAAGGAACTCTGCTGATTGTGTTCAGTATTATAAGCTGGTGCATCTTTTACTGTTCAATATTGGTAAACCTCAGATCAGCTAGGATTAATTTTTACCCATTAACTGTTTCTTGGTGTTCTTCTCTGGCTTAAACAATATGATGAAACACTTTGGGGCATAAATGCACAGAATTAGTCCAAAACTGGAAGCCAGAATAGCAAATATCTCCACAGCCACAGTAAATTTCCCAGGGGAGCTGACATAAGCAGGGATAAATGTGATCCAGACTGCACAGAATATTAACATGCTGAGGGTGATAAGTTTGGCTTCATTAAAATTATCAGGTAGTTTCCGAGCTAAGA
>JAFBJQ010003707.1:0-33134 GCA_016785345.1 Trinectes maculatus
CTTTGGTTGTTGTGGGGGACTCGGATGTTACAGTTGTAGTTTCTGTAGTTATGGTTGTCTCCTTGGTTGTTGTGGGGGACTCCGGTGTAAGTGTTGTAGATTTTGTGGTTGTGGGTGTCTCTTTGGTTGTTGTAGAAGACTCCGGTGTAAATGTTGTAGATTTTGTGGTTGTGGTTGGCTCTTGGGTTGTTGTGGGGGACTCAGGTGTAAATGTTGTAGATTTTGTGGTTGTGGTAGGCTCCTTGGTTGTTGTGGGGGATTCAGATGTTACAGTTGTAGATTTTGTGGTTGTGGGTGACTCTTTGGTTGTTGTGGGGGACTCCGGTGTAAATGTTGTAGATTTTGTGGTTGTGGTTGGCTCTGTGGTTGTTGTGGGGGACTCCGGTGTTATAGTTGTAGATTTTGTGGTTGTGGTTGGCTCTTTGGTTGTTGTGGGGGACTCGGATGTTACAGTTGTGGTTTCTGTAGTTGTGGTTGGCTCCTTGGTTGTTGTGGGGGACTCCGGTGTAAGTGTTGTAGATTTTGTGGTAGTGGTTGGCTCTTTGGTTGTTGTGGGGGACTCAGATATTACAGTGGTAGATTTTGCAGATGTGGTTGGCTGTTCAGTTGTTGTGGACGACTCCGGTGTTACAGTTGTAGATATGGGTGGACAGACCTCACAGCACACTCTGATCTTATAGTCAAAGCATTTTTTTGGAGGTGCCACTTGGTCCTCTTGTCTACATATTAAACCAAATGCCACATCACAGGAGACAACTTGCTTAGTTTCATCTATAAAATCGTTGAAGTCCACGTCAGGATTTGTTACTGATCTGCAATCAATCTCTACTGGTCTTTTGCATATTTGTTTACCACTGTTAGTTATATTTTCATATGTTTCCCAGTCACTTTTGTCATTTTGTGGGTCATGTACATTATACCATTCTGACCACTCACACGTTGGAATACATGGTGTACTGGTATAAGTCATTGTTGTGGTTGTGGAAGGCTCACTTGTTGTAGTTACAGTTGTTGCACTTGTAGATGTGGTTTCAGATGTGGTTTCATATGTTATAGTTGTAGAGGTAGAACTAGCTGTTGGTGACGTGGTACTTGACCAACTACAGGACTCCACACATTGTTGTGTTTCCTCATCAAATATTGGCTTTTCTTCTGGGCAAACAGGGTAACAGCCTGTAAAATCATATAATATTGTGGATGATTTTTTTTGTATTAAAAGTAATCTCTGAATTTCGTTGGTATTTTTAACTATTACATTAATAATGGAAAAGATGAAACTGTGCAGTAAAATTGTACCTTCCAGGTTGGGTAAAGGGTTACTACAAATGCCCTCTGGATTCCTACAAGTCTTGAAGCAGGGATTGTGACAGGGTACGTAGTGCCATTTGCATTCACCTGGACTATTGTAATAATCACAATAGACAGCTATGGCAAAAAAAGAAAAAATGTGTTATGTGAGTTACTTTGAGTATGTAAAGGAAATTTTGAGATAAATAACTATAAGAGTCAATTGGTGAAGAACTCTAACCTGAACTTCACCAAACAAATAGTAAATCCTCACTTCATATATATTTTGGGCCTAAGGAAAAATGTCTTAATCTCTAAATGGTAGGAGTCATAAGAAACTGGGACAAAACAAACCCGATGAAAAGAGAGAGAGAGAAAAACTCAGTTTATGACGAAGTTGGAAAGTTGTCATTTACTTACGACAGGTATCTGGAGTTCTCCAGTTGACACAGACACCCGCTTCGTTACAAGCCTGAGCGTAAGCTGCAACTGCTGTACAGTAACACTCACAGTCTCCTCCAGTGTCACAGGCACATGTGTCTTTCACACAATTTTCATAAAATTGATGGGGATCTACCTGTTCAGTACATGAAAATGTATGTGTATGTGTAGTTTTTCATATAGTGGAAACATTATATACTGTTACATTTTTAAGACAACTCTGTCATTACCTTATTGTGGCAGTCTTTGAACGTATCTTCGTTTATAATTTTACACTTAATTTTTGCCCAATATTGTCGTATGGGTGCGGCTTCACAAGGGTCAACATTCATCTCCACATCTGGGCAGGTGCTGTCTACTTTCCAGCTGTTTGCAAATTTTATAGGATTGCTCACTACCAACTGACCCTGAGTGGTGAAGTCATTCTGGCCATCACCATCAAAATCTCCACACAGGCCACATACTTCTCCCTGTAAAAAACAAAAGAACAGTGACTTCGGGAGAGTATTACTCCATGCATGAATATATTTTGATATTACAATATTCTATTATAATCATGTAATAAATTATGACTCATATTCAACGACTACTCTCAGTTGGATTTTTTTACACCATGACTCACACTGTGCTGTGGTTCCAGGAGGATGCGAACTGCTGTTTTGTGATCCCACATCACTGCCAGACCAATGGTAGATTCTACCACCAGATACAAGCCAACCTTTCTTATTTTGTAATCAATCCAAGGGCCATGTCCCAGGTCCTCCTCTTCATATTTACCTTTTGATAGTTTGATTTCCTTTCGCTGCATTGGACAAGTTTATGTTGCTTTCATTATCATACAAAAACTGCAGTTTGATACAGTTAAAATCTATTGAAATCTGTTCAAAATGTCGAGCCAGAATACATAGCGGGCAATGTCATGGGATCTTACCCCAAGTTGGATTCTGACAGTTTTGGAGCATGTTGTGCCTGTAGATCCACATGGCACATTTTCTGTAATCACTGCAAAGTTGTCCTGTGCTGTTTTATTGCCACATTTGTTCTTAAAAGATAGAAAACACTGATCAAATCAATTCTTCTGTTGTTTAAATAACTTCAACACAATTCAAAGTCAATAATGACCCCAAATAATGGCTATTGAGGTTAAGTGTCCTGAGTTTAAATGTATCCACTGTATACGAAGGCATATATGAGTGGTAGGTTGTGGTAGTGATGTTTTAACACGTTTTCATGCAAATTATTATTTTTCTTTCTATGTTTACCTTGACTGCAATGTAGGCACAATGTCCATGAAAGAGATACATTTGCTGATCAAACGTTGTGTAGTGACCACTCCCATAAATGACGCAAGATCCTGGACATTTTTTCTCTGTGCAGTTCCACGTTCCACTTCTGCAGGTACTAGATGTGTTAAATATATTACAATATGGCAAATGAGTGAAACAGACAAATAATACATTATTCATTTACAATTCTGTATAATATGCCCATTTAAAACAAGGTCATACCAAGTATTACACTGGATAGGAATTTGTGCTCCTGCAGCATATAGTTGTCCATTATGCTGACAAGGACAGTCACTTTCTTTCACACAGGAACCTTTTCCATCATCAAAAAGGCCACTGGGACAATGGCAGCCAGATTCACACTCAGTGGAGTCCTGGATAGATACAAACATAGCAAGAAGAAACATTACTGAAATGATTCTTCAAAACTGAATAAACCTTGTCAATATTGATACTTCTTGATCTTTTTGTCAGACTGAGAAGGCAACTTGGATAGTTTAGTAAAACGGCTCACACAATCATCGTCCAGATTTAAGCACGTGCGAGCACACTGGGCTCCAAGGTCTCCTGTGCCTGCGATGGAGCAGTTGAAGAAAACCTTTGGAGCAGAGCACGCTGTAAGAGGACGAGGGAAAGTTATAGATATTATACAAAAATGGGTGGAGGTTATGGTTTAAAAAACACAAACAACTTAAAAGAAAAGAGGACATACGCAATGTGCCAGTGCTCCGACAGTGAAGGACTCCATTAGCACAAACACTGGAAAAGAACAAAAAAGCGAATTAAAAGCTGATCATTTAGTCTGTACAAACCTTATTTACTGCCAACTACAGTCTAGAATCATTGATTTAAAGTAAAATGTCACCAAAATTGGAATCAACAGGCTCACCAGTGCTCATCCTTAATGCTAATGGACTTTCCAGGCTGAATGTACTCTTCATTATAGTAGCACGGACACTTTGCCATGGGGACGCAGATGCCATTTTCATTTAGATAGAGACCCTCAGCACAGGAACAGCCATCAACTGGCAAGAAGTCCGAGGTGCAGCTCTGCTGCTGCTGTGAGCTCAAAGATCTGCAGGTCAGCTGGCATCTCTGATGTTTATAAGAGAAGGTCTGAGATGCTGGGCAGCTCCTCGTGTATTTTTCTGTTTTGTGCACAGAGTCGAAATGGTCAATAAATAGTTGATGACTTAGGGATAATATAAACTGCCCAGAGACCGTTTATAGTCCAGAAAGCACCATCTCACATACAGTAACCAAAACATAATGAAAGAAATCCTTACCGCACACGTGCTTTCTCCAGTCTGTCAAGAACACACCCTTCGAAGCACAAGCCCGTGCATAAGAGGAGAAGACGGCACATAGGCAGGCTTCAGTCTTCTCACAGTTGCAGGTTGCATACATACATCGCTGCAGGAGTTAAAAAACAATTATATAGAGCTTCATTCCCATTAAAACTTTATTCAGTGAAGGACAAATAGGGAGATTTTGTCATACTCTGTGGTACATTTCCGGGTCCACCACTGAACGACACTGTGCAAAGGTGCTGTTTGGACTTAGCAGCATGGCGCATGAGTGTTTGGCATACAACTCTGAGAATGAACACACAACAACCCATTGAATTGTAGTCTGCAGTTGTGTTAGATACAGACTGTCCGGTTCCTTTCAATCCGACATACAGTACTTACAGAATAGGAACATCTGTAAACATCTGAGTAACATAAAAAACCCAATTATTTTACCATTCTCAACACTGAAAGAGCAGGGGTCATCATGTCTATCCTTTCTGTCTCTGCACGTGCCCCTCTTTTTCCAGGAGTTACAGAAAGTCACTGCGGTTCCCTCTAGAATCCCCTGACGTGTCTTCATATCATCAGCCAGCATCATGTTATAGTTTCCACACAATCCTGAAGAAACAAAGAGAGATAATACAAAAGGTCATTTGGTGGTTAATATGGTTGTAACAACAACATTGCCAGTGTTTAGATTCGTTCCATTTGAGCTTCATTTAGCACAGAAATGAACAAAAACTGAAGACTCACTTTACAACAGAAAGAAAGTGTTGCTGCACTCAACTGATGTTACACCTGGTGGATTGTTCCACATGTAACTGCAGTGTAAATTAAAATTACTGTTGTCTACACTACTCATCAGATGGTAGAGTCTAATGTGTACAGCAATCTAATAATAACAATAACAATAATAAATGTATTTTATTATGACATATGTTCTGTTATGATGTTAAGACTAATGTAAAAGAAAAACTGACCACGCGTCTTTTCTCTGTAGCTGCGCTCCAGTCTGACATAGACTTGCATTATCGGCACATGCTGGATTTGAACCTGTAACCCAAAACGGGTCTGGAGCAAGATGTGAAATGATGAAGCGTGGAAAATGTGGATGCCACCTTTGAGCAAAGAAATAGAAAAGAGTGAGCTCATTTGCCAACATCAAATATTGCACATATTATTCCAGACAAAGTTATGTTGTAATCCGAGGTGCATATTAAATGAATACCTTGTACTTGGTGTGGCAAACTGAGGGTCTGCATATTCTGCTGTACCTTGCCACCTGAAGAAAATGTTAATTCCTGAACAAAAACAGATTTGATTATTTCAGTGTTGGATGCCGGTGTGAACTGAATCATTTCAGCAAAGTTCTCAACTCACAAGCTTTAACTCACATTGTGTCCGTCATTGTTCAGCAAGACTTTAACAGTTTTCAGACAAGTGTCGAACTCTTGGTTTGAACATGGCATCAGATGGACCAGGATGGTAAATTTTGGACTTGTATCATTCTGAAATATACAGAGCAGTAAATAAACAACATATATCATTATTATAAATACCAATATAAATAGTTTCTTCTATTATATATTATTACACACATACAGATTCAAACACAATAAGCCAAAAGACTGGGTGATTGTATATTGTATCTGTACATTAATGTACAGATAAACAGATATTACTTTCTTTTTTACTATTATTAGTATTACTTATATCTGTGCTGAATATTTATTATATATTTTATTATATTCCATTTTATTTTATTCTATTTATACTTTATTTTTGCACAGTCAGGGCCTGCCACAGCTCCCATTTCACTGCCATTGTCTGCTGTAAATGTCCTGTGACAAATAAAGATTCTTGATGCTTGATAAATATATAATTATTATAGTTAATAATTAAAGTTATAGATACTCATTATGGATATAATTACTATCATTATTAAAATAACTATCTTACATTATTATTCTAATTATTATCTTACATCAGTTGATAATACATTTAACTGCAGTAACTCAGTCACCTTGTTTTCGACCTTGGCGAGGACATAATCACATTCTCCATGGAAGGTGAAGGTTTTCCCATCAAAGGTAGTAATATGGGAACCTTCTTCAACTGAACATTCAGCAGAAGTTTGATTGGCTTTACAGGACCATCGACCATCCACACATGTACTGCAAAAACCAAATAACTCAAGATAAAAAAGACATGAGCACGTCCCAGTGAACACCTGCTTTTCGCACTAGTAAACACCTACCACTCAGCGTTGGCCTGCTGGTAAACCTCACCAGGGTTATACACTTTTTCGCCTTTGCACTGACATTTAGATTGGGCGATGCACCCTCTCATGGAAATATCATCAAACACAGTCCCTGTAACAGACAGTTGTATTGCGATTAGTAGGGAGTGAAACAGAGTTTAAACTGTTAACACTGTGCGGTGTAGTAAAAAACATGTAAAGGGCTCTAACCAGAAGGACAGAAGCAATCATCCTCTCTGTGGTCTTCACAAAACACACTTGTGTCCATATTTGTGCAAGTGGCCATGCAGGGGGGACCACTCTCTTCATAAATCATGTTGAATGGGCACTTTTTATCTGTAAATATATGAAACAAAATCAAATAGAAGAGGCAGGAAATTACTTTTTATTTTTCCTAATCATAATAAAATGTTTCTTTCCTGTTGTATACTTACTTTACTTCAATTTATGTATCTCTTATCAAAATCAGATCAATTATAGATAACTTTATTTTTTGTTAGTTTGTGCAAAACATTGTGCAGTTTTAATATAAGAATATAAATAATCCTCTATCCCTAAAGAAGCAGTTGAAATTCGGTGCTTTTTCCTGATCTGTTATGTGCTTTAATCTTTACTTGTCAGCAAATGAGAACAAAAGAGAAAATACAAAACCTTACCACAGAACTGAGGTGTCCTCCATTTGGGAGGCTGCTCTCCTGCATGGACACACTGTTGCGAGAACTCGGACAGCGTGCTACACGCACAGAAGTCATTTGTTCTGTTGGTGCAGCCACACATGTCCTGCACACATGCCTGGATGTAAGGTTCAGGGTCAATCTTTTTGGTGCAAGATCTCCAGGAGTTTGAATTCAACATCTGGTCACAGGTGGTTTGCTTAAAGGTAGGAATTGATAGAAACAAAATTACTCTATTGAAAATAATACATAAGAGAGCATATCACTATTGCAAAAATGGATAATAAACTCACAAACTGTGTGCAAGAATCTGAAACACTTCTTGAATACATTAATTCATCTTCCTCTTCAGAGGGGTCTTCGCAATCATCGTTTGGAAGGTGGACCCTGTGTTTGTTGCCAAACTCAATCGGGCTAATTTTGCGACCTGCATAAAATTATATTCTTTGTCTAACATGCAAAAGATACAATAGAGGACTGACAACATGAATGAAAACAAAAAGTGAACAACAATATGCTTCATACCATTATTAATGAACTCGTTGTGGAGAGAAATACCATTGAAGTCTCCACAAAGTCCACACGTTCGACCGGCATAGTCATGGTCCAGCTCCACCTACACCACCAGAGTAGTTAGTATGTAAAATATTATAACAGCATTCATACACTCTTAAACTACTACAACACAAACCAGGGAAACTGACAAATGATCTGAGATCAATATTTGATGATGAATGTAATTTTATAAGATCGTGACCATCAAGTTTATCAAAAAATTACAAAAACAAAACTGAATCATGGCATAAAACTGTTTGACAGATTCCCTGTCATATGTTTCCTACTGGAGGTTAAACTGTCCCATTTGGTTAAAAACTGAGTTGGCTATGTGTAAAAATACATTCCTTCAGTGTATAATAGCATGAGAACTGTGCTGCTGCAGGCTACAACAAAGTCTTTTGTCCAGACATGAAGTGCAGACGACCAAATACTTTAACTGAAGTTTTTACCATGATTGCATCGCCGCGGTTCCACTTGACTGTGATTCCAACTTTGGAATGGAGTTTGATGTAAAAAGCAGTTCGTTTCACTTCTACTCCTGAGTCGAAATATGGCAATTTGACACTGGGAATAAAGCGTATGTTATTTTTCTTAATAATCAATCACAAATACAAGAAAAGAGTAAAACAGCTTCCTTCCAAAGGCTACTGAGCGTTTTACTTACAGCTGGCCATTTACAGTCACCAGACTCTTGCTGATGTGGAAGGAAAGGTGACTGATGGTGACCACCACATAACTGACTGTAGGGTTCCCATCCTTCTGCTTCCTCTTCATGTGAACAGAGAACTCCTGGTAGGACTCATGACAGTCAGAGACCAGGTTGTATTCACACATAGCAGGGAACTGGTACACATCACCATCAAATGTCTTGAAGTGCTGTCTACCCCATGTGCTGCAGATGCTGCTGACATGGTTGCGAACTTGATACATGCATGAATATGAAAGAAGAAAACTGTTTGATCAACCATTTTTTTTACGTAATACCATTTTTATAGTATATAAAGTCCTGAAAATGGTCTTACCTTGTCTGGCTTGCACATTGACGACAATAACAGCAGACAAAGTAAGAAAACACAACCACACACATTCATGCCTCATCGTGGCCACTGTGAGCCAGTTATCACCAAAGGCAGGTAACATTCAGACTGCAATCAGTAGCCCTTTATATTGAGATTGCACAATTTGTGGCTCCCACCCTATTTCCTTGTGCAACAGACATAACAAACAAGTGCTGATCCAACACCTTTCACACATCCCATATAATCATTTCAGTATCCTCCTTATTGCTCTTTTGAACAAATATGTTTGCACTTCGACCAAGAACTCAAACAGAAAATTTGTCTTCACATTGTGCTGCTCTATGTTTATTTAATACTGCATCTGGATGAAACTTCCAGGGGATCATTTTCATGGCAAATGCAGCTGTTGAGGATGTAATTTGACAGGCAGGTGGATTTACAATCTCAAATGATACATGGTCTTAAATGTAACATGTCATAACCTTATTCTCTTATTCTTTTAAGCTTAACCAGTGACATCTAGGACAGATGTCAGTTGTGACAATATTACAAGGCTAACAATTCCGCTACACTGATTTCTGAGAAGCAACCATGCTAACATATTTTGCCTGTGGGTGCCCTCTGTGCATGGAAGCTGACCCAATAAAACGCAGGAAAGGAGAAAACAATAAGGAAACAGACTTTTTTCGTATAGTGGTCAAGTTTTAAAGTTTTAAGCAGCTGTCTCGTATGTTTGCATTGTCATGTCAACACACATGACATTAGACCTGGTATCTGTGCAAGTTCTCAGACCAAGTCTTGGCAAATGATTTGTGTTGTTTCTATGATAGTCATGTGTTTAAACTTCAAGCAGTTACGCAGATTAAGAGGTTATTATTTGCTCCATCTGGTGAGTTGATCTTTTATTTACCATCTCTTCATTCCAGCAACTTTTCACAAAGCTGTTTATTCATCACCCTTATCTCTGGTTACATCCTGGAAACACATTTGAGGTCTCATTCAGTGGCAGTGCCTCCAAGGGCAAACAAGGATTCGGACCACTCCCAGAGACGGACAGCTGCATGATGGGGAAAAGTTTAGAGTGACTCCTGCCCAAGAGCATATGTCAGTGCAGACTCAGAAAAGACTGAAGACTATTCTGTCAAATAACCTCAAAATAACCTCAAGACAGATACGATTAAAGGCCCAACTGCTGAATTTGCGATCGCTGTTTACATCATTTCGAAACAAAAACCAAGTGAAATGACGTTTTAACCAAGGCAGTGTGTCTGAAAACTACATTTGGTTATAACATAAATGTGTGCCATACTTTTTTCCTACATTCATCAAATCATATGTTGAAACTATTGAATTTAAAAATGCACACAGACTGTTTTTCAGATTTTATAATAGTATGGGCAGAGTTACTGACCAGTCAGTATCCAAGCACAGAAGCACATCAAGGAGCAGATCATTAAACTGGAGAGAGAAACGTGCAAGAAAATTTCACACCTATCCTTTCAGTCTAAATTGTAGCAATTGTTATTTATTTCTTAATCTTTTTCTTTGCATAATTTAGTTTGTTTTGACTTTTAATATATACTTTTATTTGTTTTAATGTGCCAAATTATATTTAAATGTATTTTTTGTTTATTTTGTTGCATATGTGTGTGTGTGTGTGTGTGTGTGTGTGTGTGTGTGTGTGTGTGTGTGTGTGTGTGTGTGTGTGTGCGCGTGGTGGAGGAGTTGGGGGTTGTGTTTATTGTTGTATTACGTGAAGCACTGTGTTGCACCTGCCTGTACTATATGAAATAACTCTGACTGATTGACTGACTGATCCAAAAATCCTTTAAATTTAGTTTTCTTATTTCCTCCATACAAATTTGTTAGGAATTTGAAATGATGCCAACACCACTTTCAGGTCAGAAGTACACACCATTGTGTCTTTGGGTTTGACCAGAGCAAGCCCATGTATTTGCTTTGTTACAGGGCAAGGCTGTGAGTTTGCATTTAAGTATGTAGAGACAACATTGTGAGTGCAGTTATGACACATATGGCAAAAAGCCAAACAATACTGAGTCCAGTGTTCTTTGGACGGTTCAGTTAAAAAAATAAACTGTGATGGAAAACTGAAATAAAGCTTAAGAAACAACCTTGTCTGTGAGAGATCTATTTGAGCATTTGCATGGAGTGCAGACGTACTAACCGGTACAATGAGTAAATGATCTACACAAACAGATTTGTCACTTGTCAGCACAAAGCACAGCAAAGAAAAAAATGACAGCATGCATGGTATGGTTGTGAAAAACAACAGGGGTCAAGAAGGAAGGAAATATATGTTTTCTCCTTGATAAACAAAACTGAAACCTGTCTGAAAACAACTAACACAATCACTTCTCCATCACAAAGTCCTCATTAGACAGAAACTCACCAGAGAGGGGGAAAGATGGGTCCATCAAATACACCTACATTGTCTGTTCCCAACAATACGAACTGCTCAGAAAATGAAATATGGCATAAAAATGACAATGGAAGTGTTTGTGTCAAAATAGACAAGCTGATTTTGAACAAGCCAACTGACAAGCTGATTGACAAGCTTATTTTATTCACCAATAAAAGAAACGGGAGGGGTTCTGTTTACCTGTGCAGTACAGCATGCAGGTGATTAAGACTGAACCCCAAAGTGGTGTGGAATAAGACCAGACTGGAAACTTGTTCATGTTCGCAGATCAGTTTCCAACAGGTAGTTTTACCTGAGCTGTGTTGAAAAATCAAACCACTCAGTTAACACACATAATTTTTTAACCCTATTGACAGCGTGGTAATCTGACCCATCTGATTACAGACAACAGGTGATTTAACAGAAACTATACAAAAATGTATAACCAATGTTGTTTTTGTGTTACACATATACTTCACACGGTCACTGGGATCCAGGTGCTGGCACTGCGCTCACAGGGGCAACAGCTGACACCCCCTGCATCCGCCTCACACTCTTCCGGATCCGTTTAGATATGAGAGAGGCCACGTGCACGGCCGGACACTTGGACATCACGACTGCGAGTTCCTGTCGGAAGTGACGCCCTATGAAGCAGCTGAACAGAGGGTTGACGCAGGTGATTAGGCTGCACACGCACATCTCCAGGGCAAAGGCCAGGTCCGAGGCCCGCCACGAGGCGGCGTCGTCGGGGTGGACTGTCCTCATCACGATGGCGGCGTTGCGGCTCAGGTGGTAGGGCAGGTAAAACAAGGCGAAGAGCACGAGCGCCGCGCGCAGCACGCGCCGCAGCCGCCGCTGCCTGCGGCTGCTCCTGCGGCGCAGCTCCGTGACACTGCGCAGGCCGCAGTAGCAGATGCACGTCAGCGGCAACAGGAAGCCGATGGCGGTGCAGAGGAGCGAAAAGGGCAGGCTCTCCTCAGTGTCACTCAGCAGTACGTACAGCGTGCACACGGTGCGGTTGCTCCCGGGACAAGTCTGGATGATGCTCATGCTGGCAACAGGTGCACTGAGGAGCAGAGAGCACGTCCACACCGCCACGCACAGCACGCGCGTCTCCCTCCGGCCCAGCAGCACCAGGGAGCGCAGCGGGTGCACGATGGCCACGTACCTGTCCACGCTGACGCACGTGACGAAGAAGATGCTGAGGTAGAAGTAGTTGTGGTAGAGCGTCCTGACTGCGGCGCACAGCGGCAGCCCCAGGCTCCAGTCGAGCCGGTCCAGATGGTAGAGGATGAGCAGGGGCAGGGCCAGCAGCCAGGAGGTGTCGGCCAGGGTCAGGTTGAAGAGGAGAACCGTGCTGCGGGTCCAGCGGCGCAGGCGGTTGAAGAAGATCCAGAGGGAGAGCAGGTTGAGGGGAAGGCCGAGGATCAGCACCGCCAGGAAGAAGCAGGGCATCACGCTGAGCTGCACCACAGACAGATAGTGATGCGTGTCCAAGTCACAGAAAGCTTCCTCTGGAGGCTGGATAGTCAGGCAGAGGGTCCAGTTGGTGTTTAGACATACAGACCCATTTAAAGATGACTTTATTATCCTGTCTGGTCATATAGAACAATCACCTAACATTGTCAAAACACACACACACACACACACACAAAGTTTTGATTCCTTGCTATGGATATTTTCTTGTTCCATTAAGTTTTGCTTGATATTTAACACCTTTTTAAATTTCACTGACCCATTTCAACCTACCTGGACTGGAGTGTTACCCATGTCTCTGTTATAGTTGGGTAGTAGTGTGCCGAGTGAAACAACCATGCCAACATATTTTGGTTTAAAGCACACCTACCACTAGTGTAAACACACACTCAGGAGCTGTCAGTGTTTTCTCTGGCCATCTGTTACGAGAACAGCAACATCCCCGTCCTCAACATGAAGGTCTACTGTTTTTAAGACCGATCCAAGCATTCCCAACAATTATTTGAGTTGAACTTGTACTTTATTTTGGAGAACTGTCACTGGTACATTACACTTTCTTATACAGGATGATTATAAAAATTACAGAAAATAAATGAAAACATGACATTATATAGGTTCATCCTTTTTATATGGTACAATTATAAAATATAACGTTACTAAAGCATAACAAGATAAGATAGACTTGAGAAAAATGTAAATTTAAAGAAATAAACTAGGAAATGAAGTAATTCGATTTATTAAGGCATCAAGCATAGTTGGAGTACACAGCATGAAAAAGGCAAACTCAAACAATCCAACACCATCCTCAGCTAAAGCAGTCACGTTTACATACATCTCAAAGAAACGTGTTTGTTTGAGATGTATGTGAAATATGACAGACATCTGAGTTCAAAACCCAGCCATTGAGCTGCTTTACAGGAAATTCAAATACTTCAGGTCTCCACATGTTTATATGCTGTATGTAGCACAATAAATGTGACATCCACTATAATTTATAAAAGCCAATCAGAATGAGTAATTCCTCACCACAGGGAAACTGTTTCCAATTAAATGAACATAGACTATCATGCATTGCTGATTTAAAAAAACGATCATGAAAACACAACATCAGGAAAACAAAGATCGACAAGTTTATGTCATTTTAGTGAGGTTTCCGTAAGTGCATTGTGCAAAAAATTAAATAAAATGTGTGTCTTTCCTTCTTCACACGGACACAACTGAAGACACTAGAAGCAAAAGAACTAGGCGATGGCTCTGTGTACTGAAGCAAACATTTATGAGTAGGTGGGGGCCAGCTATCTTGGTAAACAGAGGCACATTAAAAAGGGCTCTCTTCTCTATCAGGGCTTTTTGCTTTCCATCTCCAGGAACAGGACTCAATTTCAACAGTCAACATGCACCAGCTGCTATTGCTGCAGCTGCTTGCTGCTCAACAACTGGCCATTACAGGACAAACCGCCCTTACTCACAGTGGAAACAGCAGCTCCCTTCATAAAAACAGACTTCACATGTTTTGTCCTGGACCTGTTATGAGATCAAGGTATAATGTGACCAGGCCTCTTAACAGCCAGTGGATTGAGGACAATAAATTGGAGTCTGATGGCCACAATGCTGTCCAATAAACAATTCTCACATTTGTTACAGTAAAAATTAAAAAAAAATGAACATACAGTACATGGACATACGTGAAACCCTTCATATCACTTTGTAAACAAACAAAATATTCAAACCTAAAAATAAGAAAGCTTTCAGTGACTAAATAATTCTACTGACAGGTAGATGACAGATAGATAAGATCAGTGAAATAGTATGTAATATATTAAGGCATCCAGTCTTTGGTTATTTATTAAATAAATAATCAGTATTTGTAATTAATCAGTATTTGCTTTCCTTCCTTAGAGTGGTTTCTGTTTTAGCCGCACCACTTTAATCACAACATAGTGAATAGTCATACATATAAGACAGCTATTTAAATTCAGTTGCATTATTTTCAGCATGCACGGTCTTTCACCTGTGTGCACTTCCACAATCAGCAGATTAGTAGAGCAAAGGCTGTGAACTACAGAAACCTTGAGCTCTTCAATAGAACTTGTCTGTCTATGTATTGGACAATAATAGCACAATTTGAATGCAGGGAAATCTACATCACCACATTATCCTGTTATGTCCAGCTGACTGTCTAGTAACAGCTCGATGGGCTAGAGACACTCTGATAGCACCTCATGTTTGGGTAAAGATGGAGAGATCATGGGCGCACAGGTACATTCATTGTTGCTATGTTCACTGAGCTGGATCTTCAGCCTCTCCACTTCATAGTTATGGAGATATTCCTGGACTAGATAGCGTTCTCTCTTTACTCGAGCCCTCACATCAGAGGGAACATCTGGGATCATCCAGGCTACAAAGAACTTGACCAAGAACACAACATGCTGTGGAAGAACACAACAGGTTACTGTCAGCTAACAACTTTAGCTTTAGAAGCTATTTGAGAATGTGGTTGGGGGTATACTATTGATGCAACAATTATACGCAGCCAGGTAATCATTACAGTAAGGTGAGAATACAAGGCTCAGTTATCATGCTCAGTAAGTGTGATGCTGTGTGGAAGCTCTAAGGCCTGGTTTTACCTCCATGATGATAATGAAAGCGAGCTTGGCAGCCAAAATATGCCAGAATTGCATGGTGTGGGAGTACTGCTTCTCATGGCCAGGAGGATAACGGTAATCACGATACCTACAGAGAAAGAACATCAGAGCTTTCGGCATAGTTTTATTTGTTGGATTCAAGATTCTTGATTGTTTGCTTCGATTGTTCAGTCAGCTGTGAAAAATAATTTAAACTCTAGTACCATTCTGATCATGTCAACGTTTTTTACACACACATATAAACACACCTGCAGGTAGTGACGGAGCTGTTAAACCAAGCAGGGTTTTCTCCGTCCTCAGGGCGGTTGGCCAGTGGGATCTCAGATATATTAAATACTGACAGACTGTTGTTTATGTAGCCTTTCATATTCATCTCACCATCGGGGTGGTAGGCATACATGTACACTAGACGAGGGATCATATCAGAGGTAAAAGCTACAATGAATGCCTAGAGTTGGGAAAGAAATGGTGGGAGGAAAACTACTGTTAAAACAGTGTTGATAATGAGCAGATATACAGTAAAGAGGTGTTGCCCAGTACTAACATTTGTGACAACAGAGAGGAGGGCAATTCCACTGAGGATTTCCTCCCAAGCTCCGATGCTGTGGGCCTTGGCTGCCACAGGACGTCTGAACTGAGTGGTGAGTTTCCAGGCATCTACTCTAACCTCAATGATGTTGTTGAAAAGAGCCAGGAGCGGTGCCAGAGGGAAGGAGGCGACAAAGAGTGTGATGAAACCAAACTGGATCACTGGGAAACAGGGGAGGGACAGGTTAGTGCAAAACACTGCAATGGAAACAGCACCATCTGCAGGATATCAGAGGACAACCATCTTATATACACATCCTTTAACCTCAGTCAAACTTGTATAATTTAAAGGATTTCATTATTATTATGCTCAATTCTAAGTGTATAGTTAAAACAGCATAGTACTGTTTTTTTTTGTTGGTTTGGTTCTACATCTGGAATAGGAGTAAAGTAGAATTTAACTGTCGGGACTCAAATTGTCTTGACAGCAGCCAGAGTTTAACATTTTTGTTTAAATCTCTACCCCATTTGTAATGAACCAATTTTATGATCAATTATTTACCCATTTCCAGGTATTCATAAAAAAGGCCCAGCTGTCCAAAGCTCTGCAGATCGTGGTCTTGCTCCCATCGGCTATAAAGACTCTCAGGGTGGTTTCGTGCCTTCCTGCTGCCCCACCAGTTCATCAGCCAGCTGAGGGGCACATGGAGAGATAGAGAGCTTTGAGTTTCGACAGAAATTACACAGCTGTATTTAACTGTGAACAAGGGCAATAAAGAAACGACTGTGGCATGTTCAGCTGGCGTACTCACGGGACTAAAGCCTCCTGAATGTTGCCCCACACCTGTTTCCCAGTCATCACTATTACTAACTGGGTAGTCAACTCAATGAGACAGCCACCGGGGTCACACTGAATTCAGTCAGGTTGAGATAGAAAGGTCGTAGAAAAGAGAAACATTAACTAATATTCAAGCTCAGGCCTAATGTTAATTTTACACATGTTATGCAAGTCTATCTTGTACCTCTTCGTTCCTTAGTTTACTCCACTTGCCAAACATATAAGCATAATTTCCAGGATAGCCAACAAATTTGCCCTTGAAGAATGCCACATAGAAGCAGGAGGAGTAGTAGTTGACAAACTGGAAGAGGAACATCTTCACTGTCAATTTGTTCTCATACTCCAGGTGCGTCTTTGGAATCTCTATCACATAGTAAAAAGTAAGAAAAGATGGATTTTAAATCGTTAAAACCAAAAGAGAACACATTTTTACCACGACTGCAATGACACACACTAATGTATGAATACATAACAAAATGCAATCAGTTTAGATATGTTCTCTCACTCTGTCCCTCACCCATATCAGTGATCCAAATTGCCACTCTCTCATACATGAGGTTGAGGATCATAATGATGACAAAGTTGATGCAGGAGGCAGTGACAGATGTGGCCAGCTGTGGTGTGATGTAGGGGCCAACCACCTGCAGATTTGTGGTAGGATTGTCCTTCATGATGCTGGCGAAAGCTGCGTAAACTGCCAGGCGGTATGCTATCACCCCAATGATGCAGGCAATGATCAATGAGATCTTCAGGACAGAGACAACAGTGGCAACATGAAAGACAACTAAAAGGCACAGCAAGTCACGAGACAATAGTACAATGAGACCGTCATATCAAAACATATGTGTATGAACATGTGCATCCACAAGTTGAGTTATAGCCAAACAAATATGTTAGAGTTAGAGCGTAAGCTATGAAGGCATGCCCCATGAAAGACAGATTTTCCCAGTAAACAACATTAACACATTCTGGGCTGGTATGTATAAAACACTGGTCTTTATGGGTCACAACTGTCAAAATTATATAATTTATAAATCACTGTTTCATTTTAGAGTCATCAATATAAACTTGATAGAACTGAGAACCCACTGACAAATAAATGCTTACTGTCTATTATTTAAGAGAGCACCACTTTTTTATACATACTGGCGCTGGTCACATGATCCTGTTCATTGTCATAATGAACAGTATGATGGAAAAAGACAAACAATGCAAGGTAGAAGACAGAAAAAAGAATAGCAATTTTAAGTAATCAAGTTTACCAAAGATACAATGCTCACCCAGAAAAGGACGGTGGCTCCAGATAGACATAAGCGTGCACACTTGCTTGTTATGGGTAAGTATGGCTCCATTTCCTACATCATAAGTAAGCAAAGCATTGACACAGGAGTCAGCAACCACTAGTTATATCCTGAAAAGACAGCTCCAGGCCTGGTTCCTTTGATTACTGCTGCCCTCACATCAGAAAAAGAGCCAGGTTGTCCAATCAGACTTATTTGCATATAACCATTTAAATCCAATACTTCCATCTGGTGATCTGGTGAAGTCATGCGTTTGCAAAACCCCTTTAAAAGTCGCCCAGACAGACAGTAATGTAGTAATGCAGGGAAGGAAACTGGTGCACCCAAGTCTTTCCAGAAATGTCTGTTAACACAAAATGCACTACACCAAAAACCCATCCTTTACCAACACTGGCATGCCACATAGCTGCCACCCTTACCCAGAGGATCACGGTGGTCCAGCACAGAAACAATTTCCACATTACATCTGTAACAGTTCTGTCAAGAACCCACTCTGGTTCCTAAAGATGGACGGAGTGTAGTCACAGCAAATTTTTATTTATTTATATCATGTCTGTTTCTGTCTCATTTTCACTAACTGTCCAATCCCAGTTAGTTAGTGAAATACAGGAACTGACCTAATGAATGACTGCAACAAACCCAGTGTGTAGAACCTGCATCCAATAAATACAACAGGTACTGCAATCTGTAATAAGTCCAGGTCCTTACATAGTGTTCATCTGTCTGGTAACATTTTGTTTAGGCTAAACAGATGTAGAGCTGTACATTAGAACAGAATCATACAGTATATTAGAATTTTATGAGAACACAAACACCTGAGTGATGCGGTTCCGCTTGCGGTTGGTGCACTTAGTCTCATACTCTGGCCGAAGCTGCAGCTGCTGTTGCTCCTCCTCAAAGTCGACCAGATCCCACTCATACTCGAGACGGGCCTGCCGCCTTTTCCATAACTCCAGGAACAGTGTCACTGCAGAGGAATTCACAAAAACAGGGCTATCATGGTTAAATAATAATACTGTTTTATTCATTTGATTGTATCCACATTGAAATGTTTGCATGTTGAGTTTAGTACTACATACTACTATCAACTAATACGTGAACAGATCCCACTAGGTGGTGCAATATTTTGAAATCAAAACAGCAACATTTTTTACTCACCCCAAATCCCCATGAAGATGGCAAAAAATACAGTTCCAACATTGTCAAATAGGTGTGATTGCTGAAAGAAGAGCATGAAAAAACTGATTTTTTGACATTTAGTTCCAACCAACCTCTCACATACGTGGGTAGAACATGAATCATGAGCAAAAACAACCCAGAAGTCTCACCCATGAGGAGTTGCATGTTGTGTTGAGTTTCCAATATCCACATTTCTTGTCACACAGCGGGCACATGACAATTTTGCCTCCAACTTCCCCACTACATATTTCTTTACTGTTTGTAAATAAAGAGTGTTTTCATTAAAGGAAACAACTAATATCTGGTTAAAGGCCAGTGTTTTATGTAAAACTCACCTCCATTCATTGTCATCGTAAGTGAGGAATCCGTAGATAAAACAAATTGTCCCGACTACTGCAGCAAACAGCAACATCTCAGTGTAGAAACCCAGCCATGCAAAATAAATACCAATCTTCTCTCCATAATACTTTCTGTTGAAGGGGATAAAACAAAAATCATCATGTGAGTTTTTCTGCCACAGGACTTTAGCTAAGTAAATACACGTCCGTAATGACAACATTATTTCCCAATCTTGCCTTATAAGGTTGAGGGGCTGCTCCTTGAAAAAACACAGGAATCTGGCCCAGTGTCTGTAGAGATTGTATCTCTCACTTTCACGGTTAACATCCCTCGATCTTGTCCAGTATCTACACTGCAAGCATAGAACAACGTAGTTCAACATCTACCACTGCCACTTAAAAGATATCACTGTTAGAAATCAATTAGCACACATTACAGTCTTTCTCCAATTATTATGTGTCAAACGTTCACCAAAAGCTCACATCATGCAGAGGAAAGGCAGCAGTGTAGGTGCCATTGTTGAGTAACCTCTTGATTCCCTTCTTGTCTTTATATACACATTCTTCGCTTATGTATGAGCAACGGGATAGGATATAGTAAACCTGAGCAAAGAGAGACACAATATAAAATTAGGATCTAAAATAAATCTGTCATCTGTCTTCACAAAAGCTTTATGATAATGGCCTTCAGTTACTACTAATGGTGATAAAATGCTAAATTTGCAGGATAGTCCCCTCAGTAACAACACACTGCAGTTTTTGTAGCAAATTCTGACTTGCATGTGAAAGGTATTTGACATCTTCAAGGTCACAAACAAGATAAGGAAGTCATAGTCAAAGGATACTTACTATCCTGTTGCGAGTGGAAGGGGGAAAGAATGTTTCTTTGTCATCGATGAGGAAGAAGTCAGACTTGCTCTTGTTGAAAGGAGCTGTGAAAAAGTCTGGCTCAGGGTGCATGATGTGCTCTGGCAGGCGAAAGGGGGTGGACAACCAGTTCATGGGCATCTCTCTGTTGTTTGGGATATCGTTGACCTTGAATGGAACTTTGATCTTCAGTACATCTGCGTAGGTTGCCAACACTTCCCATGGAGCGTGGATCTTAACAAAGTAAGTCTTTCCATCCTCTGACTCCTGTTGATAATGACAGTTAAAGAAAATGAGCACTAAGCTACTGACTAATAATGACAATAAAGTAATTCATGAGCATGGGCGAATATATTCGATACATAATTTTTTGGTTTAATGACTAAATAGCATAAAGAAAGTCGAAAAAAAAACAAATGTGTGATAAAATGCATATTAGTCGCAGGGCTCTTACCGACTTATCTTCTGTCTCTAGCTCCAGACCAACTTTTACTAAATAGGCCTCATATACCTTTCTTCTTTCCTTTATAAAAACCATAATAACACAATTTTAAGTCAAATCTGCCTTTGTAAAAATAATGACAATGATTTTTTTTAACAAATGAAGTGCACACAGCCATTGTTCATTAGCATTTGCAGTATCTAGATCATCATCCATTCCTTAATTGAAAAACTGAAAAAATAAGTATATTAATAATATTTTGACATTTATTCATGACTGAAAAAAAAAACAATCTTAAAATGTTAATGTGAGAAAAAAAGATGTTATATGAACACTAAACATCTGGACACAAATAAGTAAAACCAAAGTGTGAGTAGACTGTGCACACAAGTAGTGAAAATTACTAAGATAACTGCACACGGTAGTATTATAATGAGGTTACCATTAGTGATGTTTAATGTTTTTAAAAAAATGTTTAGGGGTAGCTGTCTGTATCATCACTAGTTGAAGACTGACTAAGCAGGAGCCTATGTGGATAAAACACAGGACGTGGCCTCCTGATTGGCCTTCCTGATACAGTGGAGAAAATGCATGAGTGCTTCCTGACGAGGCCACATGTCTGTGTGTTGACTTGCTGATGAGGCTGTGGCCAATATATGAGTCAGCTGTCTCATACCCGAGAACTGGTAACATACACATGTGAAGGTTAACAGCTGAGTGTCAAACACCAAAAGTCTTTCAGCACCCCAGATCTGATAGAGCTGCAAGACCACATGAACAACGATGGAATAGAAAATAGCTCAAGTTGATATACTGAAGAAAAAATGGTTATGAATCTCTGAAAAGTAGCAGTGACATTCCTTAAAAGGGTTACTGATACAAGCTGAGAGTCATAGGGTGCTTTCACACCAACAGCAGTTGGTGCGCACCAAACGGTCTTTTCGTACCAAAAGCTCTTAGTTTGGTTCATAAAAGCGTCCAAAAAGAGGTGGTCTCGGTTCGCTTGACTGTGCACCAAAAGCCGTCCTCTGGTGCGGTCCCTCTGGTGAGACCGCGAACCTGGACCAACTCGAGTCCGAACTATTCGAAATGCATCATGGGTGGGGATGGATGGGAAGCTGGGCGAAGAGACCCTCTGGCTGGCAACACGGAGTGGAAAACACCACCGTGGAAAAAGACAGAGCTGGCTCTTTCTCCCCTTGTCCTAGTTTCAATACTAACCGGGGTTGGGGACGGGCGGCCGTGTGAGCCGTGGCCGGCCAGAGGCCCTCGCCGCCTGTCCACGGCTCGCTTGGCCGCCCGTCCCCAACCCCAGTTCTCCCGAGTAGATTTTTTTTCAGGCAAAAATGTAAATCGGACCAAAACATCAATTGGACCAATTTTGGTTCGTTAGCAGGTGTGAACGCGGACCACACCACAGTCTGTATGCTACATAGTAACAATTTTACTGCCCGATGCGCACCAAATAATCGAACTAGCGGTGTGAAAGTGCCCACAGATTAGCTCACTTTATCAGTGTTGTGGTATTCAGAGTATGTCCCTGACACACACTGAGCTCTGAGGATAAGAGCCAGTTCTAAGAGTTTAAATCAAGAAGTCAAAACATTGGTTGGTCCTTTGTGTAATATTTTAGGATTTCAAGAGGTGGAAATACTATAACAAAGGTGAAAAACAACATTCAGAAAATAGCAGTTATTACAAAGTATGTGACTGTTGTCCATGAAGGGAAGTTTGGGAAATGTAAGTTGTTTCTCACCTGTTTTCTCTCACCATCTTTGTCATCAACATAGGACAAGACAAAATCAACCCTGCGCACTCCATCGCGGAAGTACACTGAGTCTTTACTGTATTGTTGTTTGCCAATCTGCCAAAGGAGATGGAAAAGTCACAACATTTAAAATACAAACATTTGCAGCATCAGCTCGGTGGGTCGGATGCCTTCACCACAGCAGACCAAAGAGCCAAATAACATACCAGTAGCTAATAGCAAAACCCCACAACAAGGCTTTCACACCACACCACACTCAACTGGTCGTCTAAAACAATGACAGCAAAAAGATTATCATATTTGCTCTCTAAACAAAATGTGTGTTAAATGAAGGCCGGTGCATCTGCTAGGACACAGATGTTTCATGCTCACCGGAGTTATTGCAACAGATTACGATTAACTATTAAAAAAACAGAATGAAATCCAGAGCGCTATCTCTCAACTAACACCTTGGCTTATGTGCCATAGCAAAGGGTCTGTAGAGAACTACAAATTCATTCATACAACTCTCTACACAACAGGGACATCCAGTCGATATTACATTTCAACATTACTGCACTTAATTTGCCAATGCTCGCCTGTAAATCCTGAGATCCAGTGGTGAGGCCCCTTGTATTGGTGCCTTATCATGCAAGGCAGCTAATGCTAACAGCTACAGGGCTGACGGGAACTTCAGAGAAATGCTTTGCGGCAGGAAAGACTGTCTCCTTCAGCTGCTCAGTAAGCTAACCATGCATCACTATCATCACAATAAATCACTACAGTAACTATCAACACAATAACACAGGACTGCTGATAATTCAGGGTAGTGAGACATGTAGCATGACAAACTACAACATCCCACTTGCCTACTAATGCTTTGGGAGTAGGGAGGGAAGGAAAAGCACTTTACCTCCATGGTCCACTCCCTTTACGGTTATGATGCATCAATGGATTTGCTGGCTGCTTGGGCAAAATTGCATTTCTCCAGGGATAGTGAGTCAAGCTGGAAGCAGTCCAGCTTTGAAAGCTCTGCACCTCTCTCCCTCTAGCTTCTCTCCCACAGTCAGAGAAGCTACAGCCCCTTCACTCACCTCCCACCACAAGCCCCAACATGCTTAGACATTCAGATAAAAGAGGGAGAGCGACAGGAGGAGGGAGTACAGGAGAGAAACAGAGGATGCTCCTAGCAAACAAATCCGCATGGTGGTAACATAGCTGTTACACAGCTGCTGCTGCACAGTTAAGCCAATGTATTAAGGGGACAACAACAGAAAGGGGAAAATTACTATACTGTTCAACACTGTCCATCAGTGTAAAGTAACCACAATAACATAATATTTCAAATAACCGAAACCTTGATAAGACTGATTGAGTACGAACAACAGAAAAACAATGACTGGCACATTGGACTGGTCTGACCATTTGAAACAAATTAAACGATGATGTACACATGTAACACTGTCAGTGGAAAATGCATGCAAATTGTCTCAGCCATGTTACACAAATTAGCTAAAACAGCTGACTCTACCACTCAGGTCCCTACTGTATTCACATCCAGGAGCATTAGTGTCTGTTGGTCCAATTTTATTACAGTTTTCTTAGCCAAAATTATGTATATGCTCAAAAAGACTGGTCTCCTTTACCTCCCAGTCTAGATTGGATCATGATGACCATAGCAGGTTGAGTGCTTTCTTTAAATGGGACGTTGCTGCAGAAACCTCTCTAATTTGCTGTAATTATAGATCAGCCATATGGATTCAGTGCATCTGGTGGGACCAAAGCCTTCTGTACATTTAACAACTAACCAATAAGTACTGGGTGTTTAGTTTATACATGCAGAAGGGCGGGTAAATGTAAAACATCTAGACACACATGTGTGCGTGCGCTCACACGCACTTAAACAAATACACTGATAACACTAGTTATCTCGTTTTATTTTCTACAGTTCAAAATACTCTTCATGACTCGAATGCAAAATGATATTAGTGCTGCAACAACAATGAGATTTTGAGAAAGGTATATGTGGATCAGAAACGTCCAAAAATATTCTTGTTGTAAACCTACATGCAGTTTCAAATTTGTGATCTGTAATGACACAAGACATACATGTGTACTCCCGTGTCTTTTGGGAGGAGGACTATACAGTCAGTTTGATCACAGAGACAATTTATAGATGTGCAGCTGCCTCCCTTCCAGACCTCTCTCATGTTATCAGCTACAGAGCAAAGTGATAGCCTTTGGTTGAGGGAGCATGATTACAAGAAGACTAGCCGATTGCAGGGTTTTTTTTATGATTAGTTGCTATTAAAAGGGGACAGATTATACTTTTCATTAAAATGGGACAAAATGGGGAAAAATAAAGCCTACAGTACAGAATATGGTTGGCCACACCAAAGTTAAGGCCTGTCATAAGCCTAAGGCAGGTCATGATTACAGTATAGACTATAAATATATTTTGTGTGCACACATATACATAAATACATAATTGCACAATACTACAAGGCAAATGATAAATACAGTAACCAATGCATGTGCAAGTTTGTTTGCCTTCTAATTACACTGAAGACGGTTGCTATCTCTCCAGTGAAGCAGATAATTATCAAAGGTGAGAGGTAAGCAAGTGAAAAGGCCTTTTTCCATTTTTAATGAACTCTCGACTCATGCATCGACTCATGCTAGCATGTTTCCATTACTCTCCAAAGAAAACAACATGCTTCCCAGAAGCCATGATCAGTTCTATGTCTAAAAATGTGAATTGACTTGAACTTTAACTATATCTACTGCTGGAGAACACATGTTTCAAGAAGGAAAAAAAGGCTGGCAGGCACACTTTTGCGTAAAGTTTCGTCACATCACAAGCCTGTTTTACCATTCCATACCCTGGAACGAAACTTCAGAAACAGAGCCCGCTTTCTTGATAGCTGTGGAAGAACCGAGTAGACAGTAAGCGAGAGCCTAACAACATGACAAACTCAACAACAAACACAAAAACCCAAAGCAGCAAGAAAACAGAGGTGCTGGATCAAAATGACAGGCACTTCACAACACCCTGGAAACCAGTTAATGTTATAGGTTGGGCTGGGCCCCAGTTACAGGTTAAGGAGATGGTGTGAGATGACATAAACACAGACAATAACAAAGCAGCGTGCATCTGTGACCTAAATTAGTGTCTTACCCTGGTCAAATCATTGATTTGCTCTAAGGTCTGAGCCTCAAACTGTGGAATGTCACTGAGGTCAGAGTGGGCCAGAGAGGCTAGGCTGGTGCTGAGAGACTCACAGGTCTCTATGCACACATCAGGCGTTAAGGGAGACTTTAAGTACAGTATGAAAGAGGAAAATAAACAGGAGCATAACGGTTAAGTATGACTTGTGATTTTCACTGCATTTAAACATTGTTTAAAATATATATTATGTTATATAATATTTAACAAGGGAGAAGGAAAATCAAAATAAAGCATTTGTTTTGTGCAAGATGAATTTCCTGCGTCAATACTTAAAAGGAAGTAAGGAGGAAGTGAAGATACGATATGCAATGAACAGAAATCTATTGGTCCTATCTCTTAGAAACCTCAAATTAACCTTCTGATATAAATTAAAAACACCAAAAAATATGAAGACTATTCTGGGGCACAGGATGATTTGAAACCTCTCTCAGTTTACCCACCACTGAGGCAGAAGAGAGTGCTTTAGAGAAATATCTGCATGAAGGTGTGGTGAGTTTGTTGTTTACCGCTGATTGTCCCTGCTGGAGGGACCCTGTGCTTGATGAGCCATGTTGGTGGTAGCCATTTATGTCATCTAGAAGACAATAACATACTGTAAGGAAATATATTATTACAACATTATTACAACATAACAACATATATTATAACAACATATTATTATAACATTTTCTAACAGTGTAAAATACAAACAAATAATCAATCTCAAACAGATGAGCTGGTGGCTGCATACTTAGTTTCAGCTGCCTGGGTAAAGCAATGGGCCAATGTTGTGGTCTATATTTGTACAATTTTTTGTGGCACTGGCCAGGCAGCATGACTGAAACAGATCACTGTTAAGAAATACACTCAGCCAGTGCAAAGTTGCAATTCTGCAACTACAAGTGTTGAGAGAAAATGAGACTAAGACGTTTGGTGAGCCTCCTACATTTTTTTGGAAGTGAAACATTGTTTTAATATGATAAGTTCTACTTTTGCCTTCCATTCAAAGTCCAAATAAATTCAATCCCACTGGGATAGATTCTGAGAAAACTATTTGCTTAAACAAATGACAGAGTAAATGAAAAAACAAGACAATCACATGCTGTTGGCTGCATTATCACTACAAAATAAAGCAAAGCCTGTTTTCAGCAAACATGTCTGTGCTTTTAAATAGGAATGCAACAGTCTTAAATGACAGTCACTCTGAAGTTATATTTAGTCTGGACCCAACACAGAATGTGCTTAACCAGACCTGAGACAAGCATTCAAACCTCATGCTATATAAACATTTCCCTCTCTATGTTATTACACACCAAGCAAACACAGCACAACTTACTGGTTCAAAGAAAAATGACTACTATTTTGTATAAAAGCTCCAGTCCAAAAGTGGAATACAGCTTTCTGCGCAGTTGAACACAGAATTGTAGCATGCGGTATCAGCCATTCAACTATGCCTCAAGTCTTTTCCCACTAAAGTGGCCTTCACAGATGAGGCTTTGTTCCAAAGTGAGCAGCTGATCACAGTGGAAATGCCACATGGCTCCTGCTCTTTCTTTTTATTACCACAGCAGCTCAACAGACACAAGAGAGCAAACCTCATATTCATCTATTATTTACACAAAAGAGGTTAGCTTATCAAAATACCAGAGATATAATGTCTAAGCTTTTGCTACAAATACACAACAGTACAATATATCTTTAGCTGTATTTGAAAACATTTAAATTTTTGACCCAAAAAACAGAACGGAAATTATGAGAAACTGTGGTACTGAGGTACTGGGTGGGTTTGTCTGAGTTCCTGTGACAGGATGTAACCAGTTATCTATCAGAGTTAGCGTTGTGATTATGTGGTGCACACATACACATGCACCTGCTGTAACCGAGCAGTTAATATATCAAGACAGTCCAAGATATTTTAGTGAGGGTGAAAATAATGGATAATTCAAGCTCTATCTTTATCTGTGTGGTCAAATCAAGTTTAGTGACAGCTACGATACTACAGTACATTTAATCTAGTTTGCATTTGTACTTTAAATAGAGTAAACAGAGAAATTAAGCAGACAGACCTTCAGATATCCCCATGTTTAGGCTTAAGAGTCATATCATATGTCAGATCATATGTTGTTTGTTCATTTAAACTAGCCAATACTGAATGTGTTGGCTAGAAACATTAGAAGTTTGGACATATGTGGCAGTAACAGTCAGATTTGAGAATATATTTATGTACTGAAAATTCATGTTTTTACTGGATTGAAAAAAATGTTCTTCATAGTGTAGTGTCATGCAGCTACAAAAGGAATCTGTCTCCATTCTACAATATGTGTATTTGTATTTATTAGCTTGATTAAAAGTGGAGCTATGAGGGTGATGTGTGACACATTGCTTTAGTAAACACACACCGAGTAAGAATAACTACAGTTTACTGATGACACACACACTCCAGTCTCAGCTAGACTGCTATAATACGATTCCCTCCATGTTGCTGAAATTCTATATTTTATATCGATTTACTCTGATAAGAGTCACTAGACAGCATCACGGATGATTCATCCTTCATTCAGCAGCACCATAAATGGTAAAAACTCCGTCTTTTGTCTGAGCAGTTGTTTAAAATTCAAATTTAGCCAGGAGCTGAGAGGGATATGTGATTTGCGCTGGTGGATAATGGCTGCCTGTGGTGACAGAGTGTTTCCAGTGAGCAGGCCAGCTGTCAGAGTCACTGCTGCCGCTACATACAGAAAGCCAAACAGTGACGTGGTCGTGGCATCAAAGGAGAAGAAGATAAAAGTTTTCAAAATAGTTTTTTAAAAATAGTTAAGAGAATATAACTTAATTAAATTTGGAAATCAATGCATATCATTCAAGATGGTACATGTTATTGTCACTGACGCAGTAAGGGCATGTCAACTCGTTACAGGGACATAAATCTTACTTAAATGCCCCATTTAACATGACTGTGGATTGAGGCATGTTACAGTTGTGTTTATACGATGCTGTTGTTAAAAGGTTAAAATGCAGCCATGTCAAATATGAGAATATTCATAACATGTTAAAGGGTCATAGTTTTACGCTACTGTTTGTTTAATAGTGAAGTTCGTCTTCAGGCCAAACAGTAAAAACAGTTCCGTCGTGATTGATTATCCTGATGTAGACCGACACATGTATCTGCAAAGTTTCACATTGTCCTTCAGACATTCAGCAAACTCACCGTTGAATGACTCCGTGGGGCTCATTTCAATCAGACTGTCTCCTCCAGTTTTTCCCGTTATTCGGTGCATGTTAAATCTCGCGTGGGGCCAGTCCGTGTCTGCTAGTCCTCATCCACGCCGTGGAACACGGAGAGCCGCTCACAGTCGTTCCCTCCAGACGTCTCCGCTGTAGGCTGCCCTACTGTAGGCTGCCCTACGTCACCCAGCGGCCGCCGACTGCTGCATCACTTCGCCTCGGAGGGAGCGACTTTCATGAGGGGAGTTAGCTCCACCCCGCAGCAGACAAATGGTCTCACATACACAGACACACACACCCACTGTGCCCACATGTTTCCAAATGTAGAGCCAACACAACTGAACAGTCCGTACATATAACACAGGCTAATGCTATGCACAGAGGTTAGCTAACAGCGAAAGGAACCTCCAGGGATTTCAGTAAACTAAGACAACTGGGTGTTTACGTTTGTGTTGACACTTGAGTATTGAACTAATTAAGGAAAAATAAATAAAATGCAGTCTACTTTGTTTCAAAAATTATTTCAACTCTTCTTGAGAGAGAAAATTTTGTTTTACAGTTGCTGTTCTTGAACAATGAGTAAACTCCAGGGCTGTGTCCGAAATCGCCCCCTAACTCCTACTCCCTATATAGGGAAAAAATGTAAATGTAGTGCACTATATAGTGAGCTCAACAGAAAAATCTTTCGGACACTACTCCCGGCGCCGGTAATTACGTCATCGCTGTCGCACAATTAAAACGTACCACATTATTGTCGTCTCACAAAATACTTGTTTACCACTGCATTTTTATTAAATTTATGGCTTTTGATTACTTTCCTGTACTTTTTATTTTCGTATTTTGTTATATTTTATAATATTTATGTATATTTCCCTCCCGTCCGTCCGCCATTTTCACTTCCGCGCAGCCCAGAGAATTTCTGGCAATGCATGATGGGATATCTTGGTCCGGTTAGTGACCATCGGATGTACACCATAGACATGTACACTACATTTCGCGGTGAATTGTGGGATACGTTGCGTGCACTATATAGTGGACATGCTATGATCCCTAAGCTTTCGGACACCACTACAAAATGGCGTGCTCACTATATAGTGCACTACATAGGGGTAAGGGGGCGATTTCGGACACAGCCCAGGTGGTTGTTGATGAAGAGACATGAGCTGTCAGTTGAACTGCATTAAACAAATCAGAAAACAGCACAAACTTTCACTGTCAGAACTTCCGGGGAGTGTGGAGGGCGCTCGTGAGGTGGTCCAGACTAATTAAAGGTGCACTATGCGATCCTGTGGTTCCATGATTTCAGCGCGATTTCATTTTTGTCTCAAATCGTAGACATCTCACAACTATCTTGTCGGTGATTGGCTGCAACGTGGTTTGTTATTGTTCTGGTGCACAGCCTGTGCCCCTAGTCTTTTTTTGACGTTTATGACCCCTGTGTTGTCTCCCGAGACCGGGCTTTTTCACAATGTATTCAGGGGGCAGGCAGCTAGCGGATCAGAGGGAGATGTCTACGATTTGAGACAAAAATGAAATAGCGCTGACACCATGCAGGATCACATAGTGCACCTTTAAATGGAGACCAAAACTTAAAAGTCTTTTTATTGTTGTATCCCAGTGGAACCACATATCCATATGACCAATCATTTCCTCTCCTAACTGAGAAATGTCTGTTTGACAGTTTAAGAGAAACATCCTTATTATAAATCAACAGTGAACCTTTATTGATTATTTTCATATTCATAGATTACGGTTCTCAAATAAATAAATAAAAAACAACAGAAAATCAAACAAACAGATTTCAAGCATTTGCAGAGGATCCCTCTTAAGGCACAATGCTGTAGACTTCACTCTTCACTGTATCTTTTAGCAGTTTTTTTCCTTTGTTTTTAGTTAAGTTGGTGTTTGTTTAAAGCAACGAGTTTCAATTTTTGTTCGGTCACATCTGTAAGACTCACTAACAGTGAGTGTAGGACAGGGTCCATCAGCAGCTTTTCCCTGCCCCTCCCAGGAGCATCTCTACTCTGTACTTCAACACTGGTCAAATTTAGTAGCAGCAGCCCCCTCCATCACCCTTCATGTGGTTTACACAGTCCTGCACTGGTGTAATTATGCTGTTCTCCACAGTGGGGTGTGGCCAAGTACAGAAATATAGGTGCTTATTTTCGCAACCACTTTTTCTTTAGTCTCATATCGCCTTTACGCTTTGACATGTGGGTCTCCCTGGGTGTGCACTCCTTTTCAAGGTTTCCAAGACTAATGGTAAAAATCATGTTTAATAACAGGGCAGGGTGGGCCACCCGTTTGACATGTTAGTTTTTACTCTCAAAGAGAAAGGGTGAGTAACAGAAATAGATCTGCTTGACTGTGCAACAGGATTCAGATGTTAGATGTTCTCAAAAAAAAAAATCAAATCACCAGCTCTCTAATTTAAAGCAGGCCTGGTATACCTAGTATCTGCCAAGTGTCTACCACTACAACTGTCACAGCAATGGAGTCTAGTAAAAAAATGTAAATCAGACAAGGCATAATGAGCCTACCTACCCACTGACTGAATAGCTATAGTCACAATACATAAAAAAGTTATTACACTGATGAATCTTTAATTGTTTAAACTGTGTTATTGTTTTATCAATTGCTGTAAATGTGGATTAGATTTATGTTTCAAAAACGTGTTGGTAGCAGTAAAACTGCTGAATCAACATATTTTAAAGAAAGTTGAAAATTATTATTGTAACTTCAGCTAACAACAATTATTATTCTAACTTCAGCTAACAACTACCAAGTTATTTTAACCATATATAAATAGTGTTTCATTTATATAATTGTAGTAGCCTTGTCAAAAAAAAAGAGAGAAACTCCATGGACAAGCTTAGCTTCAAAATTAGCTGTTTGCTTTTTAGTGGGGCAAAATGATTTGGATATAAACTGATGGAAGTTTAAGGAATGACGTCATGCTAAACTTAATTGAATTACGGTTTAAATATTGACAATTTATGTTATTTATTATATTTGGTTTCACATTTGTTTGTTCACAAAACACAATATTTCTTTGTGGAAACCATCCAGACAAAGTCAGAATTTGTGATCACGCAGATTTATCATCATGATGATAAATATAAAGCTGGTAACTATCAGCTATATTTATCAAGGAAAATAAATTCAGTAAAATGTCTCAAAAAAGCAACAAACTTCAATTTACTGAACTTTTTCAAATCCACTTTTTCTGCAATACTTGATAACAACATATTAAAACTTATACTTTTAATGACCAGATAGTCTTATGTAAGAATAATTCATTAAAAAAGCGTTTGGTATATTTTTATGTAAATATACTATATAAAAGTTAATCAGTAGACATACTCAGCCTTTTCATTAACGACAACGAGGTGTTTGAAAGCTGTGACTGGTTGATTCAACATGTAGAGGGGATTTTTCTTTTTTTTAAAAACAGTAACATCAGTCAGTGCTGACTGATGTGTGTAGGATGATTCAATCACGGCAGCGTTCAGTTATAAACTGCGTGTCTGCTTCCATCTAGCGGCGGATACATGTCACGCTTCCATCGCTGAGGGAGGAGCAGGTAGCGTTATTATTATTACAATACATGTCATTCCTCTGCACCTGACAAACCATGTCGAGGTGGCGTCTCTCACAGCTGCAAACACACCAGGGACTCTGTCTGCTTGTCCTCCCGCTGACTGCATCGCTGAGAGGGACGGAACCCAGAGAATAGGCGGAGGCTGGGACAATACACATTGTGACACCAGCAACAGGTAGAGTCGCTTTTTTTTTTTTTTACATTCCTTAGCTAGTAAAGCGACAACACGCTGGTTCCTGGAGGAAGTACGGAAGTTACCAATAGCCTGTTCAAGAGCCATCCTGTCATTTCACAGTGTGGTATGTCGGGGAGATGGCTGAGCAGCTCTGGGATCAGTGAATGGTGACTGAAGGTTTTTTAATTATTATTATTTTTCCCTAATCCCAAGGAGTCGCATCTGGATCTAACGCATTACTCATCATGCCTGTTCACAAGAGGCAGGTAGGTAATCGCTTGTTTATGTGTGTGTGTGTGTGTGTGTATATATATATATATATACACAC